>CM056383.1:63488848-63742940 GCA_029718625.1 Synaphobranchus kaupii
AGTATGCATCAGCTCCAATGTGTTTTCACTATATAGCAGTTGAGTCATATTGCACTGGTGTAGTGTAAACGTTGCGGGCAGGGATTGGCAGTCTTAGGAAAGGACAAATAGGAAGGCAGAGGGTAGCATTAGCCACACTTCTGCAGCTGTGCTCATGCGAAGTGAGCCAGTGTTTCTTGCTTTCACACAGCCAGTTCCAGCCTTTAGCAGCCTCAGGTTGCGCCTTCTTTGTTCCTCAAGCACAAACTCACTCTGGAGTGCAGATCGACCAGGCCAACTGTGGAAATGTGACTGACAGGATCGTCTTCGGGAAAAGCACATAAACTGTAACCAAGTACAGTATACTTTTAGGGGACAGGAGAGGCGCAGTCAAGAATTAAAACATAGGGGAGACATCCCCTTTGTTCTCCAATCTCCTGTCTCCAATCCCACCTGAATTTGGAATGTCAAATTCGCGAACTGTGTACAAACGTGCTCATATACGCCCCCCTGGTGCCGGCTCAGGAGAGTGAAGACAACTCGCTGGGTACCGGCCCGGCTGCTTCCTTTCACACCACAGCCGCCGAGCGGGGTCAAAGGAGACCCAATCATACGCATGAGCACGAGGCAAGCCCTGGGCACGGGGGTCACTTGAGCAACGAACACTGCTATGCCCCCCAAACTAAATCCCTCCCGTACGTCTCTCGGGCGACACAAATCCAATCGTGGGTCACCCCTGCAGGGGGTGCCGGCCACAGTCGGCGCTGGCACGGATCAGATTATTATTTATAGTTCTTTTTTTGCATTAAGAACACGCACACAAACAGGTACGTGGGATCAGAAGGCAGGTATAGTATTAGGAACAGCACATATAGTACATGGGGCAGGCAGAGTTTTAGGAATAGGCATTTGGAGCAGGGCAGGATTAATTTTAGGAATTTAGGCACATAAGACCTGGTATAGTGTCTGGTACAGCAGCTGTGGGGCACAGCAGGGACACCCGCCACGGTACTTCTCTGAAGGGGGACCGCTGTGGTGACGGCGTTCCCATGTTGGGTCTCCACGAGGAGACAGATTCCCTTGTCCTGGAGTAGCTCTGGAATGTGTCCGGGGGTCGAGAGGGCCAGCGACACAAAGGCCCCTTTATCCTGAGCCATAATGGAAGAGGGTGGGATGCAGAACCAGTGGCATACAACAAAGACACTCGGCTACGCTCCCCACCGGCGCCTGGATTTAGAAAGGCAGTGGACTTTTAATGCTATTTGTACGCTACTGCCAGTCACAGTAGAACCCCAGAAATGCGTACATCCAGGGAGCAAACGGGACATGTCATTCTGAGATTCTCTGTCAGCCCAAACGATACTAGTTCAGACCTACCCAAAGCGATGATACGCGTACTAGTGGTGGTGCCAAATGTTTATTCTGAAAAAAAGCATTCAGCCCAAGCGTTTGGCGCGCTGCTACGGCACCGGCTATTGGTGGCGCTGTCGGCGTGTTGGTAAGCCCGCCTGAAGAACGTCCAACATCCAAATCTATAATGAAGACGTGCAGCTCTGTGTAGCGTGTATATCACGGGACGAAGGAGTGATGTGGTGCGGGATGTGAAGCGACGAGATGGAGGAAGTGACTGTGTCTAATGCGGCGGTGGCAGGGACGGGACCCCGGGGGGGGGGGGGGGGGGGGGGGGGGGTGGGGGTGGGCGGGGGGTGACGAGATGGGAGTGGACGGATGACACAGCAACGATCCCATGCTCACTGCCTCGGGAATGGGAAGTGAGGGAAAGGTGAAGGGCAGCCGGGATTAGTATGTCTCCAAGGCTTTGAAGTGCGCTAAACATCATTCAAAGTACATTTCACACTGATACAAGTAACTTTCATCCAGTGTTAGAATTGAATTAACACTTAGGACAGGGGTCTTCAACCTTATCCCGCAAGGGCCGGTGTGGGTGCAGGCTTTTGTTCCAACCAAGCAGTTACACACCTGACTTTACTAATCAAGGTCCTCAGCAAAGACTCTAGCGATTGATTAGTAGAATCAGGTGTGTAACTGCTTGGTTAAGGTTGAAGACCCCTGACTGAGGATTTCACTGTGTACTTCCTACACCTGGGTGTAATGGGGCGTGACGTGTGAGGTGGGAGGAGCCAAACGCAGCAAGGGGAATCATTAAGCCCTTAGGCCACTAAGGCGGGATACCCGCAGATAAGGGAGGAGACAAGACAAGGAAACACAAACACCACTAGAGACGCTACTAACCGGCTAACTGTCAAACGCTAAGTAGAGCGCAAGGACAGGGATCAGAACAGCCAGAATCAATACGCGCCCTGTCTCGGTAACGAGACAAAATAAGAACGGGCGAGTAGCGTACAAACAAACATAACACAACAAACAAACACCGCAAAAATAATACGATGGTAAGAGAGGGGGCGACAGGAACAGATCCAACGTTCCCAGGCTACTCTCAAACTCGCGGTCAAACACAACCGTGTCCACAGCATCGCCCAAGCTTCCCTAATGGAAGACATGCACCTAAAAAACGAACCAGAACAGTAGTTCCGTACAAAATCGTCAAAACTCCATGCAAGGAGAAAGGCACCGAAAGGAACGAACAGGACAGGCAGTACCGGAAATTTACCGGCTAGACCAAAGCGAGATTTATTGAAAATAAACACCCTGCCTCTCTATGATGAGGAATATAATGAGGCGCACAGGAACAGAGATTTAACGTTCCATGGCGGGATAAATAGGCTCGCAGTCCAATGCAGAACACAAAGAGGGTAAACACCCGATCTCCCAGGAGAGAGAAACATTTTACAGGTGAGCCGAACGGAGCACCGTCGTCCCATAACTTTACTATGCACAGACTAACGCAAGCTAAAATGGAACAACCGCCCTAGCCTCTCAATAAACGAATAAATTAAACGAGGCGAAAATGGAACCGAGATTTAACGTTCCATGGCTAGTTTAATAAGTAGCAGTCAAATGCAGAAAGCAAAGCGGTAAACACCCGATCTCCCAGGAAGGAGAAACATTTTACAGGTGAGCCGAACGGAGCACCGTCGTCCCATAACTACTATCCAAAAGACTCACGCAAACTTAGATTGGAACAACCGCCCTAGCCTCTCAGTAAAGGAATAAATGAAAACGAGGCGAAATGGAACAGAGCTAACGTTCCGAGGCTATTATTAAAAACACGCAGTCAGACATAAACACGTCCACAGCATCGCCCAAGCTCCACACAAGGGAGACAACACACCCGGAGAACGAAACAGAACAACAGTTCACAACAATCGTCTCGCAGGCAAAAAGGGCGAACAGGACTGCTGTAACAAAGACCTACGCAAATAGCACGACAGCCTCAATATAAATAAAACCCTGAGTCACAACAAAGGGGAACGTAGTCCACGAGGAGACAACAGGGAATAAACGTACCACGGCTACTTACTGGCTCACAACAAAAAGGGAACCTAGTCCACGAGAAGGAGAACAGCAGGGAATAAACGTACAAAAGCTAGGCTACTCACTGGCTCACAGTAATCCGGAAATGAGTGGAAGTTAAAACGCCAGGACTCTCAATAAGAGAACCAATCACTAGGCGAACAAATGGACCAGAGAAACTGCTACTCTATATTTCTACGAGCTCAAACTAAGTAGAAGCGAAAACGCAGGAATCCCCTATGGGAAGACATGTGCCGAAGGGCGACTGAACTAAATTTCCCAACAGAATCGCCCAAATCTCCATACACGGAGATTAAGCACAACTGCGCGAAATAGAGCAGAGATATACGGTCCAAAACTTACTACGAGATAACCAACCACTAAGCCAGTAGGAAATAAGCCCTGCCTCAACAACGAGACGTTTAAAATGGGCGAGTAGCCAAAACGGTACGAGAACTCACAGACAATAATACACCACAGTACATAACAATTAACAATAATCAATGTAGAAGCCCCGAACGAGGGGAACGGGAGGCTTATAAATCTCTCCGGTAACTACACGCAGGTGTAAATGCTTACAGAAACTCCGCCGACTCAGCAGGGCGGAGCAAGCATTTACCAAAAGGGCAGCGCCCTCGCGTGGCCACCGAGGAAAACGACCGCATGGGGAAACAGGGTAGAAAACCATGACACTGGGCCCCCGTTTTCCAAGAGCATCTTAGAGTTAAGATCATCTTAGAGTGTTTTGTGTTTGTGCTTTATTCATTTTAAATGATTAAACTTTCCTGACACTATATAAAAGAGATAATGAAGATATTAAAGTAAAGATAATAAAGATGACGAAAGCCTAAGATGATCTTTACTCTAAAAATCCCGGTCAGCTGGACTGAGAAGCCCTGAGAAGCCCCTGGTCAGCTGGACTGAGCCAGAGACAGTACATATCCAAACCATTCGTTCACGTTCACAAGGGACCTCAATGCCCGCAGTCTCACCACAGATACATATTGCAGAAATCGCCACTTGCTAAAGACACACCCCCTTAAAGGCATCTGCCTGAGGTTTGAGCAGTGACTATTTGTGAGAAATGATTACTGCAATTATATTAAAGTAACTACATCTCATTGAGAAGCTGCACATACCTACTGATGTAAATTAAGTTGCTGCTTCACAAAATTAATGCTTATCTCAGCTGTCAGTATAATTTTCATACCAGCCAAAATTGTATATGCACTTTACTATTGCCAGTACAACATATATTTTCAAAACATGTCACTTTTTATTTACATGTCATTACTTTTATATTTTATAACTTCTTATCAAAAAACAGGTGTCGACATCTCCAAAACCCAACAATGGACTCAATGGACAAGTAAGTGGACCAGCGTCATGAGGCTTTCTAGGCAAAACTGGGCATGGGTAAGGTGCCCTAAGACAATGAAGTGTCTGTACACGGGCAACAGCTGTGTAGGAGTGGTTGCACACTTTGGTTAATTCATTCCATTTGTTGGGGGGGGGGGGGGGGGGGGGGGGGGTCTCAAACCATGTGAACCCCATCTGTGTCCACAACAGGTACAGTGAGCCCCATAATTAATTGGACAGTGACACATTTTTTGTTATTTTGGCTCTGTACTCTAGCACTTTGAAAGGATATGATGAGGTTGAAGTGCAGACCGTCTGCTTTAATTTGAGGGTATTTTCATCCATATCGGATGAACCGTTTAGAAACTATAGAACCTTTTGTACATAGTCCCCCCCCAGAAAAGTTAAAGTATCGCTTGTAAGAGTACCAGAAAATAAGATATCAAGAGTCTTTTCATATTGTTGGGTCACAAACATCAGGAAGTCATGGCATGCAAAGGATATGCCATCAAATATTAAAAATGATTACTTTATTCTAAATTATGTTAAACTGTCCAATATTTTTTGATGCACGAAAATGGGGGGGACTATGTACGAAAGGTTCTATAATTTCTAAAGGGTTCATCCGATATGGATGAAAATACCCTCAAATTAAAGCTGACAGTCTGCACTTCAAACCCATTGTCATTGTATCCTTTCAAACTCAAATTGCTAGAGTACAGAACCAAAATAACAAAAAATGTGTCACTGTCCAATGGTGCTCACAGTATACTGTAAATATCAATATACACAGCTAGATGCAACACATCTATAGCCTATGTAAAGTTAACTATTGATAACATATATGTAAATAACCTCAGCAAAGTTGGAATGATAGCTATCTAACATGATTATAGTCTTACTATAAACACAATGAAGAAAGCTAGACTAAAAGTAAGCATTAGGTTTCCTGCTGATAGGCTAGAAAATAACAAAGCAAAAAAATCTTCCCTTAAAAATTTACTTGAGTAAAAGTATCATCTACAGAAAAGTAAAAATTCCACCAAAATTTACTTGAGTATATGTAACGGAGTAGCCTACTTGGGCTACAACCCATTTCTGCAATTTCTGCACCCAGCCAAGTATTAAGGGACACACCCGATAATTGAGTAGGACTACAAACTTACTGTTCATTCAAAACTTTTTTAAAAACTCTAATTTCTTGATCTATTCTTTTTTATTTATGAATGTATTAACACACATGTATCCAAGCCATTATACAGAACATTCAATTACACTACTGAATGCAAATGGCATAACACTTTATTGTCCCTGCAGCAAACAAGGAAGTGCGATGTATCAAGAATAGCCACAGAACCAGCTAATCTGATTATATTACATGACCCTAACAAACTAAAATAGTGAGGTTACTAATTACTCGCTCTCAATACTGAGGATAATAATAACAATTTGATATGCTTTGGGCCTCAGTCCAGTCAATAGATGTATAGAAGTATAGATCCAAATGAGATGAACGTGGGCTTGTGAGCCTTCATAAGGCTGTAAATTGGTGAGCACCTCTCCTGTTATGGGTAGGTCGCTGATTCCAGGAGAGTTCTCAACCTTTATCCTGGAGACCTCGTGTGCAATGCTGGTTTTAATTACTCTGCAAGACTGTAGAAAGCACGTCATATTCACATTCTTCCAGGGGGAGGAAAATATATCCCTCAAAAGGTCCTAAAGATGTCTAATTAAGGACAATGAATAGCTTTTATACCTTTTAACAATTCAAGGGTTGCAATGAAAACCAATCACAGCCACAGAGGGGCCCTGAGGCCAAATTTGAGAAACCCTGGCTTATTCCACCACAAAGGGGACAAGGCTGCATAACTGGGCCCCTGCATTCAGACCGGAAGGAGATGTTGATGGATGATCTGTGTAGGGGCACAGAATATAAGTTGGTCTGGAGGGACATCTCAGTTGGTTGACGCAGTGGCGTTTGATTCAGATGGGGGCGTTGAAATAAAAGTTTCAGAAAGTGAATTTGAGAACAGAAAATAACTTTCAATAATCAATGCTTTTATAAAGGATATTCCTAACTGAGCAAAAAAAAAAAACAACTACTGCAAAGGACTCCAACAAACACTTTGCTCACAAACACTAGCACATGTATTTGCCTACCAAGGGCTCATTTACCAGAAACAGTCAAAGACTGATTAACTGAGATCTCTTGAGAAACACCACAGAGATAAAAACATAGATTTTTCCTTTCCGCTAAAATGAAGTGAATAACTAAGCCTTGTTGTGGGAGTGCTCTTAATTGTTTTTTGGGGTTTTTTTGTACTTTGAAGCTTATGGATTGTCCCAGCAAGGCCGGGAAACAATGGGCGTATTGATCTTTCATGTGGTGAACGATTCCTGATCTTAATCAAGTGTGCATCTCCCGCTCTCTTTAACCAATCAGCATTGGGGTTTGCACAAGGGGGACGGAGCGGGCGGAGCGGAGGGGGGCTGCGGTCAACACTGTGCATTCTCCCTTTAATGAAGCCCTGTTGCTAAGGATGTGAGACGCCTACTGATCTCTGTTCCATTCACAGACAGGAAGAGCATTGTGCCCCCACACTGGGGGAGTGAAGCCCTGGCACTCTGCCCTCGGGATAGAAGGGCCCCTTCAGCCTCCTGACACCCCCCTCCCACACACACACACACACACACACACACACACACACATGCACACGCACACACACACACACACACACACACACACACACACACACACACACACTTCACACACATTTCAGTCCCTTTCCCAGCGCTGTCTGGAAATACAACCGCTGCCAAGATGGACAGCATTAACAGGCAGTAAGCATCTCAGTTCTCCCCTTCACTCCCTCTAGGACAAGGGGCGGGCAACTCCAGTCCTTTGGGCCCACGGTGTGCATGCAGGTTTTTGCTTCCACCAGTTTCCAATTATTTAATTAGCCCAATCATTTACATAATCTGATTTTCTAGCTATACATTCCACGATATGAACAGAAGCTGATGAATGTTCCTGCGCCTGTATGCATGTATTGTTGCGTTTTATCGTGGTCTAATTTACGAGTAAATCGACGTTGGTGTATGTCACTAATTAGCTTATTGTGCCAGGGTAACTGGTGGCAGCAAAAACCTGCATACACACCGGCCCCCCAGGACTGGAGTTAAACCTGCATACACACCGGCCACCCAGGACTGGAGTTAAACCTGCATACACACCGGTCCCCCAGGACTGGAGTTAAACCTGCATACACACCGGCCCCCCAGGACTGGAGTTAAACCTGCATACACACCGGCCCCCCAGGACTGGAGTTAAACCTGCATACACACCGGCCCCCCAGGACTGGAGTTAAACCTGCATACACACCGGCCCCCCAGGACTGGAGTTAAACCTGCATACACACCGGGCCCTACCAGGACTGGAGTTAAACCTGCATACACACCGGCCCCCCAGGACTGGAGTTAAACCTGCATACACACCGGCCCCCCAGGACTGGAGTTAAACCTGCATACACACCGGTCCCCCAGGACTGGAGTTAAACCTGCATACACACCGGCCCCCCAGGACTGGAGTTAAACCTGCATACACACCGGGCCCCACCAGGACTGGAGTTAAACCTGCATACACACCGGCCCCCAGGACTGGAGTTAAACCTGCATACACACCGGCCCCCCAGGACTGGAGTTAAACCTGCATACACACCGGGCCCCACCAGGACTGGAGTTAAACCTGCATACACACCGGCCCCCCAGGATTGGAGTTAAACCTGCATACACACCGGCCCCCCAGGACTGGAGTTAAACCTGCATACACACCGGGCCCCACCAGGACTGGAGTTAAACCTGCATACACACCGGCCCCCCAGGACTGGAGTTAAACCTGCATACACACCGGCCCCCCAGGATTGGAGTTAAACCTGCATACACACCGGCCCCCCAGGACTGGAGTTAAACCTGCATACACACCGGCCCCCCAGGACTGGAGTTAAACCTGCATACACACCGGGCCCCACCAGGACTGGAGTTAAACCTGCATACACACCGGCCCCCCAGGACTGGAGTTAAACCTGCATACACACCGGCCCCCCAGGACTGGAGTTAAACCTGCATACACACCGGTCCCCCAGGACTGGAGTTAAACCTGCATACACACCGGCCCCCCCAGGACTGGAGTTAAACCTGCATACACACCGGTCCCCCAGGACTGGAGTTAAACCTGCATACACACCGGCCCCCCAGGACTGGAGTTAAACCTGCATACACACCGGGCCCCACCAGGACTGGAGTTAAACCTGCATACACACCGGCCCCCCAGGACTGGAGTTAAACCTGCATACACACCGGGCCCCACCAGGACTGGAGTTAAACCTGCATACACACCGGCCCCCCAGGACTGGAGTTGCCCCACCCCCTGCTCTAGGGCCACATCACACAGCATACGCGGCAGCGCTACTTTCCTTTTGAACCCATTATGTACATTGTTCCAGCATTCAAACCGTGTAAATGACAATAGATTCTTTCCTGTATGGAGGTGAGGATTCTCCCCTTGGGCCTATGCGAGAGGCTACTCGACAGTCTGACCGACCAGGGCCTACCTCCCCCCGGTAGTAGTAATAACAACAGCAACAATAATACAACTCTCTTTTTACCTTTTCATACAATGTAATTGAAGACCCTGGTGCTAAAAGTCACATTTTTAGACAATTCAAGTTGAGCATAGAAACATGTTGTATTTGTTTAGCTAAGTCCACCCTATAAATATTGTTATTGTTGAAAAGGTGCCTAAGCAATGCATAAAAACAGCAACATTTTTAATGGCTGATTTTATGGATCTATGATATTTTCGGATTTGATTTTCTCAAAATAGACATTTTGTGACTTCAGTACTTTTAGCATCAGGGTCTTCAATTACAGCCCAGAGTGCTTCACAGCATAGGTCATGAAATTTCAAATTGAAAAATCTCATTAATAAATATTAGCAGTTCCTCATCACTTCTTACAATCTTTGTTTCACATGTGTTTGACGAACTCTGCTTGTACATGCCTCAACCAAACCAGGTTATTCTTACCAGGTTTACTCAGGAAATATAAGGGGGCACAGAAGTTCCACGCCAGATATAAAAGTGCTGCTTCTTTCCAGTTACTGCACTAGACACTAGTGACATCTGCAGGAAGTAGATGATAACAGAATGGGCCGAAGAAATCTATTTAACAAGATATTTATAAAACACATCACAGCAGAGTAGAGTAGTAATGGGGACCTTACTTTACAAAGAGGTTGCAGGTTCAAATCCCAGGTGGGATGTTTTAAAAAAAAAAATATTTATAGTACTGAAGCACTTCTGATAATTCAATTAGTATAAATGGATATGTGCAATAAAGACAACTGCCACATGTAAGGGATTCAACTTTGCAAATTAATTGTTTTATGTGGTGGCAAGGTGATTTCCAAATCGGCCATCAAACCAGAATGTTGTTGGGTCAAAGGGTCGTTTCTCCTGACGTATTTTTCCATAGAGTTCAATAGGAAAATGAGACAGGAGAAACAATCCTTAAAGTGATCCATCCATATTTACTTTATATCTGGCAGCAGAGTGATGGTTTGAGGCTCGTTTGATACCTCAGACCCTTGATGACTTACAGCGACTTAGCCAACCATGTGTTCCATACTACAGGTTCCCAAACTTTTGCACAGGGCCTTTTTCCTTTTTTTATTATTTTGAAACTATAAAAAATAAAATAAAAAGTAATCTTGCTTGTGTCATGTGTCATGTTTAACTTTGTACCATTTAGAGGTCAGGTTAGCTTCTGGTCACTTAGATATTAATTGTAAAAGGCATTTTGACCAGGGGGTGCCCACATTTTTGCAACCCACTGTATAATTTACATTTCAAATCCAATGTTCTGGAGTACAGAGCCAAAACAACACAAATTGTATCACTGTCCAAATACTTACACACTGCACTGTATGTAGTCCCAAATTGGACTCATGGCCATGTTTAACCCCTGAAATGCCACTCTGAGTTTGACATAAGCACTACAATGCATAATCTGTATTTAGGGGACGTGACAAACACCCATCATTCAAACAAGGAGCCAGGATTTCGGCTGTAAATTTCAAATGTGTGGTAGGCTTGTTTGGATGGCTGAACTCCTGGATCCTTTAAATGATGGTGCAGATAGAGCAACTGGTGGCGCTGTAGTGCATGTGGCATGTGACATTCACACACCCAGCCCCAACGTCTTCCGTAACTCACATGAATCTGGCGTGAGAGTCAGGAGTCAGGCTTTCCTTAATCTCATGCTCGCCCACAACAAATCTCATGTCAGATTCAGACCAATGTCCCCTCCGGTCCCCCCCTCCCCCCCCCCCCCCCCCCCCCCCCCCCCCCCCCCCCCGTTCACAAGACAGACCAAAATTGACCAAGGTTGGCAGCCCTGAGGCCACATGTATAAACAGTGCTGAGCAGAAAAATTAAAAAAAGAGAAAGCCTCAGAGTTAAGCCTCAGAAAGCCGCGTAAGGGAGCGCAGAAATTCAGATGTATAATATAACACGTGCTGTGAGAATCTGCATACCTATGCACACGTTGTTGGACACCATATGTACGCAATGTTTGGTGTCAGTGTGATATGGCGGCATAGTGACCGAAAGGCAGAGGTAGAAAAAGCTAAACTTTTTTTTTAAGCAGATTTCTGACTTTCACCCTGAGGCGTTCTTTTACGCATTCTTTTACTCAGAGTTTTATACATGTGGCCCCTGGTCACAAGATTTGGTGCACATGTCCCTTGCCTCAAGGACCCAATGTCTATATTGGACATTCCATTATTTTGCCTTTTTTGTAAAACACTGAAAATGCTATAGCCCTAGAAAATTTGACCAATTTGCATGAAATTTGCTATTTTGCTTTCATCATACAGGTTTTACTTTCCGTAGGCCTTTGTCAACAAAAGAAAAGCAGAAATCCCCCTGCCTCACTTAAGGATTTGCTCTTCGAGCACTCAAACTCAGTCCGCACACTCAGATTTGCTCACTTAAGATTTTTTTCTGATCACACTCAAAACTACGTCCTCGCGGTTACAGATTTTTTTTCCACCGCGACATTACTGCCAAAAGTCCAGCCAATAAGAATTAGCGAGAAATGCACTTGCACAATTCTTATATCTTGTCTGTCCAGTTGGCTAGGTTGACAAACAGCTTTCAACATGTCCACATGGTGGCACTGTAATAGGCGATTTAAGGAACAAATTTGTCTCAAGAACCCATAAACTCAACCTACTTAGATTTTCCACCATTTACAAATTTTGTGAAAAACAGGCCCTCCAGAACGACTGGACGGATGTGCTTGGAACTTAATATGCAGCATCGGTGGATCAAGCTCTATATGCCATATTACATTCAAACTTTTTGCTCAAACAATATGGCCACGATGGTGACACATGTGACACCGGCTATTATATGTGAATATTTTGACTAATCTCATTGATGGTTAGTACCACTGTAAAGCAGAGATTCACAGCTTTATTTTGAGTGGTATTTAGAGTAGACTCATCAATGGTTGAGATTGTCAACTTTAAATTAGGGTAGTTTTTTTTTTTTAAATTAGGTAGTTTTTTCTGGATGTTTGAAAGGCACAATTTGTTGAGATAATGGCACTATTTGATAGTCTACAAAATACCATTAGGTGGTCATGGTCATAATGTTACACTGTAAAAGTGTTAATATGCTACAGCTCTCTGACCTTTTAATCTGTAACAGTTAAACTGCTGAAGCAACCACACTAAAGTTTATTCATTATCTTTACATTATAGCTTGTTTGGTATGCACTTCTACGACATGCCAGCTAAAGAATCTCTTAGGCCATTGACAACCTGTGCCTATTTCAGTTGAAAGCCTTGCGCTCCAAGCTTGCAGAGATATATTTGAATATATTTCTGTATGTTAAATATACTGCAATCATAATACATGCATACAAAATAATGTTGCTTTAGATATTGGTATACATTACACACAGCGGTGAAATATATTTTCCAAGAAGTCCACACATTTAGAATATATTACGGTAAATTCCTTTTCTGTAAGGAAAACATTTTCACCCATCAAGGTAAGCCCATTCCAAAAAGACCCATTGCACGTCGTAGATTTTATTGCTTGCTTAAAATAATGTATTGTGGCCAGTAAAAATCCACTTGCCTTGTTAAAAGAAACACATAACAGTAACTCTGAAATGAATGCCATCCAATAGTTTTAGTCAAGAATTATTCATGAATATTGCTCCATTGACAGATTTTATTTAATGAACCCTCAGTTTGCGTTTGATCACACATAATCTGACGAGAGACTTACATGGATTGAGATGAGCTAAATCAACCTTCATAAAATGTCAGCAGATTAATAAATACAACAGATTAATTTTCATGTCATCGAACGCAGCCTTGAAAGCTAGTAACATATAAATAAAAATTGATCAAATAAATTTATCATTTTGTTCCAAACAAAATGCAAATAAAGTGTCAGGATTTATAAGAGCATTTCAAATTTTCTTAAGGCAAATGAAATGTATGCGTTTTAATGGAAAGTATTGCATTTATATATACAAATTTTAAACCTGGAAGCCTAGAAGCACAGGCTGAGGAACAACCACTCACTAATATCCATACACTCGATATTCATAATGAAACAAGCTATCCCCTCTTCAGGAGAGTTACATATATCAGATATCTCATTGGGGCTACGTTAAAAAAAAAAAACTTCCTGCAAATATTAGTGGTCATTATAAAAGCAGAACTAGTCACACAGACCACACTTTATTGCTGAAATGTTACTCTTGTCTTTTGCTGAAAAGGTTTCACACCAGTATTTTACAAATGACAAGATGTCAAATTTTTTTAATAAGCTACATTGTGCATCTGCCTTAACCGTCTCTTACTGTTTGTGCCTCAGCAGAGGTACTGCAAGGTCAGTAACAGACACAAATGCAAGGCCTGCTGTTATACCAATGCTCTTTTACTATTGATAAACAATAGGCCGACATGAACTTCAGAATAAGACAAATCGTACTCCCAAGGAAAAGTAGCAAAGCTAATGCCATTAGTAGAATGTGTTCCAACTTGTACATCTGAGGTTTAAGAAATAAACAAAGACAATAAAAAGGACTTAATCAGGCTATTTAGATTATAAATTACGAAAGAAAACCTTTATTTTATGTTTGGAACCATCTGCACCATCTACATTAAATTCTATTGTAAACTGATTTCTGTTAAAAAATATTCCTGGGGAATTCCACCGATAAACATTAACCTTATTTAACAGATCAAGGCGCAACTGAAGTCTCTCTTTGTGGCTAGCTAAAACGATCTCTGAACCGAAATATCGGCTCTGAAAGGTGCAAATTTGGTAGAGGTATACAAACCCCAATTCCAAAAGTTGGGACAGTATGTAAAATGCACATAAAAGCAGAAAGCAGTGATTTGTAAATTCTCTTTTACATACATTTAATTGAAAACAGTACAAAAGAAAATATATTTAATGTTTTACCTTATCAATGTTATTGGATGGATATGGATATCGCTTGAAGGGTTGTTCCTCCTGAATTATTTTTCCATATAGTCCAATAGGGAAATGAGTCAGGAGAAACGACCCTTAAAATAATCACTGCTTTCTGCTTTTATGTGCATTTTGATACTGTCCCAACATTTTTGGAATTGGGGTTTGTACGTCAAAATGACGTATAGCTCTACCCTTCCTCATTTAAAAAAAAAACTACAGTGCTTTCAGTGGGCAGGTAAGTTGAATTTGGAGAGACCTCCCACACCTCCGAGGAGGCATTGACCGAAATGAGAGGCTGTATTTCCCCCGTTTTTCCAGCTAATGGTGGTGACATTTTTTCAGTCAAACTGTCGTTGCTAGCTTGCTAGCGAGTAACGTTAGCCTCTCTCGAAGAACCACTTACAGGACTAGTATTAACGCCCAGCCCCTCTGGTTATATTCAGTGGGCGTGGCAACCTGTGACTGGTGTTGTCTGACGTCGCCCATAAGATGTAAGCACCCGACTGTTGTAGTTCACAGTAAAGCAGGTACCTGGTACATGCGCAGTAGTTCGGGGCTATATCTCTGCTCTCACTACAGGTAGAGAGTTGGCTGACAATTAATTTTAATCAGGAGGACCGCTACTCTTCTACAAATCAAACATCATTTTTCGGTCGAATTCCCCTTTAAATAAAATGTATTGTAAGTGTGAGAACACTCAGCCCAAGCTTGAATGTTTTATAGTTAACAAAATCAAACCTTCACGATACCCTATTTAATGACACGCCCAGGGAAATCATACATCTCACACAGAACCTAGGCCCACATGTATAAACCATTAGGTTGTGCTGGGCCGTGCTAGTTCGCTACATGAGGCTTCTCATTTAGAGCACCCCTGTTAAAACGGATTTTTAATCTGCCCTTTTTAGAGGTGAAGTCCATATAAGCAACTAATAATAAAACATTGATCATCATTTCCATCCTCCTGTCATTAGTGGCGATGATGTGCATTAAATTAACGTGAACGGAACTAAGACGTTGCCCACAGGAGACTTGGAGTCGCTTCACTGCGTGGTCAGCAGCAGGTGGCACCAGAGCGGGACTTCCTGTGCAGATTGACCGTATCCGTGGCCATGAGGTGCTCTGCCCTCTCGTCGACGGCGAGCACGCGGCGTGCCGCCTCCTCAAAGGCCGCCGCCACGTTGGTGGCGTCCTTGGCGCTGGTCTCGTAGTAGGGGTGGTCCCCGTTCTCCCGGCACCACCGGCGGGCCTCCTCGGCGGTCACCTGCCGCTCCGCCACGTCCAGCTTGTTGCCCAGCACCACGAAGGGGAAGCCGTCGGGATCCTTGACGTCCGCGTAGTACACAAACTCCTTCTTCCAGTTGGCCAGGTTGACGAAGCTCTGGCTGTCGTCCACGCTGAAGGTGAGCAGGCAGCAGTCCGAGCCCCTGTAGAAGGGGGTCCTGAGGCTGCGGAAGCGCTCCTGGCCCGCCGTGTCCCAGATCTGCATGGTCACGGGGCGGCCCTCCACCTCCAGGTCCTTGTTGAGGAACTCCACGCCGATGGTGTGGAAGAGGTGCGAGTCAAACTTGTTGGTGACGTAGCGGTTCATGAGGGAGCTCTTGCCCACCCCGCCGTCCCCCAGCAGGATCACCTTCAGCAGGGACGACTTGGCCGTCATGGCTGCTCTTCTGGGATAGCGCCTGGAGGAAAGAGTGAAGTCAGCCGTTCTGTTCTACAGCTGTCTGTCGCTGCTCTAAATCTGAACCCTTCACCTTGGTACTGGTATCATTAGCCTTCAATAATAACTGCAAATAGGTGAAATAAAATAAGTAACAGGACTCGTTTTTTAAATAAATAGACAGAATCTACCTTGTAGTACAAATTATTATTATTAGTATTATTGAAGGCTAATGACCCTCTTACCGCGGACGGTCACAGAGTTTGAAGTTTGAACATGTTATCACTGCTACAAGACATCTTCACTAGCTAGTTTGTCAACAGGCTTTATTTATAAAGATGGCGCTATGGGCCGTTGCCAAGCATACATAATTACAAGAAGACTATGTATGAGCTTCTCTCATATTTGCTGCATAACAGTGGGACCATCACAAAACAAGTATTGTGATTCTCATTAAACAGTGTTACCGTTAAAAAGGTTCTGTAACAGCTCCCCTTTTAGCCAACAAAATTAAATAAAATTAGAGTCCCTCTCAGACTAGTGTTAAACACACAATAAATGGACAAAGTGCCTACATCCTTACCTCTATTGTTCTCTGTAAATCATCACTCACTCCCTGGAAGAAAAACAGTTTACAAGTTAGTTTATCCACCCTGTGATAAGGCTTTCAGAGAAATAAGAGATAGCAAAATAGAAAAACTTAAGACTAAAGTAGGGCGAGGTGATATCCAGATACCATAATAATAACGATACCATTTTAAAGGGTAAGTACACCCTAGATCACTTTTTTTCTCTCGCTGTAAACGTGTTTGTATGCCTACCTTACAATAAAACCTATTCATCCATTCCGTTATTTCAACAATTCTGAAATAATATTGTATATCATAAGAAACTGGTAGAAAAGCGTCTTTGTGCTGCCCTCTAACGGTTGAAATTCCCTTTCTGCTCCCCACACTGCCCCCGCCCAATCCTGATGTCAGAGTACCTCTTTGGAGGCACCTCTACTTCATATGGAAAATTGAAACAGCCGGCACCTGATTGGTTAGACCCGCTACGTTACTTTCGTTTCGGCTCCACGGAACGTCCTGTTCATAAACTCTCTTATTCCACCTAAATAATCCACGAAAATATGTTTCTGAAAATATTTGAGGTGAGAAATAGGCCATGCCGTTGCTGAATCTTGATCTGCAACGTCTAGTTTGACAGTCTGATCCGAGTTATACAAAATAATTTCTACATTGTACGTTCATTTATGCAAATGACGACGGACACAGCTCCTCCGCCCCCATCCCTCTCCCTCGCTCACCCCACAAAGTATTTTTCAAAATTGTGTAGTAGGCGGAGACAGGCTGAGACAGTAGTGGGTGTACTTATGCTTTAATAGCAGCATGTTAAGAATTTTGTAGTTTTACTGTTCGAAATTCACTGCATTGACACAGCCTATGTTATCATAAACATTTCAAGGGTTGCTCTTGCAATGCTACAATGGGTTTTAATCAAAATGTGGGCACTGATATGCTTATTTCAGCATGACTCTTTTATGGTCTTGCATGTCGCTTCACATTACATTAACCTCCGTGGAAAACTGAAAGAAAGATCTGTAACTGGCTATCTGCATATCACCTGGCAGTACAGACCATCTAGCTATATCAGCTTTTTAGCTAGCTGATATTTCACGTAGGATTCCTTTACAATGTAGCCTATAGCTTGGTAAAAGAACGACAGGACTTGACGGTCAACATTAAAGGCGCATAAAAGTCTGCCTGATGATCATGCATGCCGAACCACACGCACACCACACGCAACACAGCATATGTCATAGCCTAAGCCTATACATCAAAATGTATTCAACCATGAATGAGACTTAAAAATAAATAAGCATAATATATACCAATGAGACATACAGACGGGCGACAAATGAAAGGAAAAACCCCTACAGTGAGGGGGTCCGGTGGCTCTGTTATGCTGTGGGGGGCATTTTCCTGGCATGGTTTGGGTGCACTTGTTCCCTTAGAGGGAAGGGTCACTGCAAATCAATACAAAGTTATTCTGAGTGATCACCTTTATCCTATGATGAAACATTTCTATCCTGATGGGAGTGGGCTCTTCCAGGATGACTATACCCCCATCCACAGGGCACAAGGGGTCACTGAATGGTTTGACGAGTATGAAAATGATGCGAATCATATGCTATGGCCTTCGCAATCACCAGATCTCAACCCAATTGAACACCTATGGGAGATTTTGGACCGACGTGTTAGACAGCGCTCTCCACCACCATCATCAAAACACCAAATGAGGGAATATCTTTTGGAAGAATTATTCCATTAGAGTTCCAGAGCCTAGAATCTATGCTAGACTAGAGGTAGAATCTATGCCAAGGGGCATTGAAGTTGTTCTGGCAGCTCATGGTGGCCCAAAACCTTACTAAGACACTTTATGTTAGCTTTTTCTTTAATTTGTCACCCGTCAGTATATTGTGTGTAAACTCCTGCAAAATGGCTGGCTTCTGGTTGTCCTGTTATTTCACATAAAAACAAAATCTTACTTAATGTGTAACAATTTGTGTGTGTAGGCTATAGTAGGTATTGATAAGTTGACTTTGATAATATGATTTTCACACAGACTTGAACGAATGAGGTTAAAAGGTCCTGCCATCATTGTGCAGGCCACTATTAGGTTGAGAAGCAAACCATTCTGAAATTGCTGGGTGAATCTTGGTAACTGAATTGTCATATTTTTCATTACTTTCTACTCTCTACTACTCTCTCTAAGGCAGGGGTGCACAACAAGGGCCGATCCATCCGATCCATTTCAGGATTTTGTGCCAACTTCTACTCTTAATTATTCCATTAGCTCAATCTTGGCATTGCACCGGCTGCAGACTGCAAGTGTATACATCCAAATATTTTACTGTGCTCAAATACAGTAGTGCTTCAGCATAGTTTATACTAGGGCTGTCAGAAAACTAAAGCGATGGTAATTGCTTGGAACAAAAACAAGCACGCAGACAGCCCCCCAGGACCAGAGTCGTGCACCCCTAAGGCTACCAAACACCTGGAAACATTGTCAGAAAGCAGTGATCTCAAAGATATCTTGTTTAGCTTAAACTTTGGTCTTTGTCCAATTGGTTTGTTAACCCCTTAACTACCACCTATTTTATTTGCATTTTAACGGTGACAATCAATCTGGTAACACAATATACCATTTGAAAGTTTTAAAACTCACAATACTAGTTCTATCTTATGATTCCAATAGCGAAAATGGTTCCTAATTTTCTAACATGGAAATCCCCAGATGACACAAATCACTATGAAGTCGTTGTTCTTATCCTGGCAAAGAATAAATAAACCATTTATGTCAGAGAGAAAGCAGAACTTCCACTGTGTTTGAGCTTCTGTTACTTTGTTTCAGTAATATTTAGAGTAATGCTGACTCATGGAAAACAAACTCCTAAGGGTTGGCCTATCTTACAGGTGAGACCAGACTCCTAAGGGTTAGCCTATATTACAGATTATGCCTTTGCCTTTATTTGTGGGCTTGTGTTAAAAAAGGTGGTGCTAGAGAAGGGGATAACTCAGTATGAAACTTGTCAAAGACATACACTTTGTACTCTATATACCTACATTCACATGGTTTATGGCAAACAAAAGATAAACAACTTTGCCAGATGATGATGAGCAATAATAGTAAATGATATACAAAGTTAGACTAATTTGCTAAGCAACAAATGTAGGCCCAGCATAATTATGTACAGACACCAGTTCCTCCCCCCCCCCCCCCCCCGAATGCATGCTTCCATTTAAAGGTTGTATCAGCGATTTTGGGTGACGTCACTTCTGAAGCGAAATCCCAAACAAACATACTTATGAATAATTATGTTATGTTTTAAAAAATAGTGTTCAAGCATCCAGAATTATAACCACGTTAATAACGTTTGTAAGAAACCAAACCGTTTGTAAATCCGTCAAGATTTCAGCGAGATAAGAGTATTAGCGTTTGTGCAGATCATTGTGATTGGTTGGAATACTGTTTATTTTGGTTTTGAGTGGTTGGTAGTACCATTTGTTTTTGTGTACGATCTCGGAGCATAGGCTGCCTACAGAGACGCGTTTTTTTTTGACGGCCTGCTTATGGGGCGGGCAGCTAGCGGATCGTGAGGAAAAATCAGATGAATGTGATCATTTATGTTTCCACCCAAAATCGCTGATACAACCTTTAAGAGGGGAAAATACAAATGACTAATTTGCACACCATTCTGTTACTAAACGGCAAAGAATTCAGTTAAAATACCGTCATAACAATTTTAGGCCATATAGCCCAGACCTAATTTAATGTACCAGCCAGAAGAATTCATATCACATTTAGTTTTTTCAAAATGTTTAGCTTCAAAAAATGCCTTTGGAAAAAAGCACTTAATTTGATGTTTCCATTACCGTAAAAATGTATTTATTTTAGTTGTGAAGTGGGGGTGATGACTGCAAGCTCAGGTACAGTGACAATGATGGTGATTAGTTTTATCACTGGTATCTCTTGTTAATTAATAAATTAGCATTTAAAACTCATCGTTATGTTACCAGAAAATATGTATTAGAAAAGATTTAGACATCTTTTTAGACATTTTCAGTTCTTTTTATGGTGCTTGAAAATTATGGCAAGTGTTTCTTCAGTTCACTTACCACCAGTTTTGGAGTTCCAGAAACACTATCTTTTAACAGTGTGGGATGTCTGTCGCGTAAATTCCATTAAGTGACTACGAAAGTCATGTTTGTCCATAAAAACTTACATGTCTGTTATTTGTCAGCGCCTTTTTTCCCCCCCTTTTCCGGGTGCATTATAAAGCATTTGCCCTTATGGAAATGTAATATACTGCAGTATATTTTAAATATATTGTGAAGATAATTTTGATATATTTACAATATACTGCAGTGTATGCTTTTTCCATAGGGAAAGGTTAATTTTGACCTCAAGCTAAGGTTAATTGTCCTGGCCCAAACTTTATTAAAAAGATAGAATCCAGAGGGAGTTATACTGTATAGGGCCAAGAGGAGAGGCTGCAACGAACGCCACACCACAGCCAACCGTCATCCTGGTGAGCAAATAGAATTGTATAAATGTATGCATTATTGGAATTCACTAATGTTCACCTTGAGTATATTTGGAACAGCAAAGCAAGGAGATGATGCAAGAATGCTGTGCAAATTACTGACAGTGAAGAGGAAGAACAAACACGTTGTGCACTTCCACAAGAAGCACAGTAAGGGCTTTGTCCTTATCATTAAAGAAAGCACTGGTGCCAAAGGCGTGGCGTCTCCCAGTGACTCCTCGTGTTCTCCCCATTATGGCTTTTCAACCTATGATCGCTCTTTGCCAGGCGTCTCACAGCACGGGTTTGTGACAGCAAAACAGTCTTGAACAATTCTGTGGTTACCACAGTTTCACTGTATCAATGAGTAGCATGAATGCGCTGCTATGAATGAATAGAATGGACTGCCCTGATTTTGATCTAGCAGCCTACAAATGTTTTTTTGGCCACTTCGCCCCAACCCCTTTCACAAAAAACCTTTATCTATTTTGTGTCATGGCATTACCATGCATATTGCTCCACATAGGCTTATTTCCTTATCAAAAAGTGGTTTGAATAAAACAACAGTTTAATTGATTGAGAGTAATGATATGCATATATTTGCATGAGCTGTTTTACACTGCAGTAAAACTTCTTGGTTTTGCACATTTGAAGGTTTAAATTGTGCTTCTGAGCATGATTAAAATTCCCCAAGTCAATAATCCAACAATTGAGATCTTGTTAGAACATTCCTTGACTTAACGTTACTTTTTGTTGGTTTTTCACAGGATAATCTGATTTTCAGTGCCCCATCTTTGGTCCCATTTTGTGAATGGTTTGATTTTGCTTGGTTGGTTCAATTTGGTTGACCTCCCTTTTCAAGTTCACATTCTTAATGTGTCTAAGGACACGGATCACGCAAGACAAATGGAACTGAGCATACTATAGGAATACAAATGACATGCTATGATAACACCCAGTATGGCCACAAAGAAAACTGACGCTATTTATTTTATCATACCTGGCTGTGACAGCAAGCTAACAAATATAAGCAAACTGCAGTTTCATTTCGTTTTAGCTTAGCAAACTGGTTATGGCTTACTGCCTGCAACAGTGGCTGATCTAATGTTAGCTATAGTTAGAATAGTAACCTAAAATATGGATTTATCGAAACATAAGCTACCATTTAAATGACACAATTAGTCTGGCTCGTTAGCAAGTGAACTATCTAACGTTAAGTTCCATATTAGGGAAGAATGGTCTTGAAACAGTGAGCTTAGCCTACAGTGTCTCCATCAAACGTTACACTAACGTCAGCCAATAACATTAATACAACTAAATTAGTTTAATGTCACCGCACTGAGTTCTTGAAGTTTTACCACACCAGGTCAACATGTTGCAAACCAATGAAGCAGTAGAGCTAAAAGACCATACAAATCTGGCTGATGACTTTGTGAAATAAAATAGATGACCCCAATCTCCATCCTGCGTTAGTTCCACGACCCCAAGCTTAGGGGTGCGTCCAATAGTCGAAAAATGCACCCTCCTTTCCTCCACTACCACCTCCTCTCCTCCGTGCCCCGGAAACGGATCTTTTAATCTAATGTTGCTGATTGCATCTTAATTACGTATTAATGGTTACATATTAATTAATGTCTCAACGCAAACCGCAATGTCAGGTACATTGTATACTGTACATGTAAATACTTGTACTCGAAACGTGCATGCAGTTTTGCATACTTCCGGGTAGGAGAGGAGTGGTAGTGGGGGAGTGGAGGAAGGGAGGTGGGGAGTGAAGAATATTGGGACGCACCCTAGCAAACGACAAATAATGCGTCACTGGCTGCACATCTTGGCGCAGCTAGTAACGTTAGTTAAATTATAATAATAGCACATTATAATAATACACGAGCTAGCTAACTAAGGTACCACGACGTTTACAAATTAGCTCGGCTCATTACGGTAATTGAATTTGGCATCTTAAGGCGACGTAACGTTAAATAACTGGGGAATGCACAACGAAGAACCCCCTAATTACAACTCCCTATTGATAACGTTATCCGTAGCTAGTACATCTAACGTTAGCTAGTACCAAGCAAGCAACAGATAGCTAAAGTTTCCACAGTGAAGCAACTCTTTACAATTTAACGTTAGCTAGTTAGCTTAACAGTTAAATGGCTAGGTTAGTGCTCGTTAGCTAGCACACTTTAACAACAATCGCTAGGTAAGCCGTTTTGTGCTAGGTTAGCGAGTTGGATTTGTGTTGCAGATGGAGGAGCTATAGCTAACTCCAGCGTTACTAAGTTAGCTAACTTAGCTAGCTAGTTAAGACGTTAACGTTACACGACTTTTTTTTTTGCTTATAGGCATTTAACAAGGCATTTTAATTGGCATTCACTGGTGCCTAGAGATAATGCCTGGCAATACAGCTTCGTAAAAGTCTGTGTTTATAACGTTAGCTATCTTGTGTGCCTGGTCAGATAATCTGCGCCAACGACCTAGCTAAGCAAGTTAACGTTAGGTAGGTAATGTCTGTCTCCGCACATCGTTAGTTACATAACGTTGTCACACTGCGACCACCATTGATAAATTGCCCTACCTTTTGTTGGTTATTGATGTACTACTACGACGGTGCAGTCTTGTTGTTGCTGTTGGTATTTAACGACTTTACTTTGTTCAGTTGCAGTGTTTCTTTGCGGTTCTTCATTGCGCTGTTGCAGACAGGCGAGTCCAATTCGCCGCTGACTCTCATGTGACCATCGCACAAAGGCACTCCTGCCTCCAGCACTGAATGGTACGACTGCAGAAAGGACGGAACCGTAATTATACAGGATCACAAAAGTGTAATCGTGTTTTACATGAGTAATATTAATAATTTATAACGCACTTTTCATTGTATGAAGAATCTCAAAGCGCCACAATCAGACATACAAGTTCCCTAATTGGGTTTGTATTGAAGGCATTTATTTATTTTATTCATCAGCTATTTATTGAGTATTAGGCCTACATGCTTTTTAAGTGTATATAGGGTAAAGCAATATATTGTCAATTGAAACCTATGAGAATTAATAACAAAAAACTCACAGTATTCATATGGAAGCATATCTGCGCCAAAATGCAAATCGGTGACCATTTGAAAATGTTAATGCCAATCCATTTCATATTTAATTTAATTTTATTGCCCTCAATGACACAACCCTGCCATAATTTAAATTTAAATGTAAAAGCACATTTGCATTAGCAGTTTCTTGTAATCGCATGATCCCATGACAAAAAGGAAATTATAATTCAATTCGCAAGTTAACATTTCGTTTTCATGCTTTTGCGGCACAAGAGTGATATAAATGAAATGCAATGGCATTGCATCCGTTTACATTATCATTTCCGTGTGGTCAATCAAATACCCTGCCAAAACTCTAAACTGAACATGCAAACTGTCAAACCTTCACATTAAGGCGGGGCCTCGAAGAAAGGGGCGTTACAGGGGCCTTAGTTAGGAGAAACAACCCTTAAAGTGATCCATCCATATCTACTGGATATCTGGCAGCAGAGTGATGATTTCAGGCTAGTTTGATGCCTCAGACCCTTGATGACTTGTAGCCATTTAGTCAACCATCTGTTCCACACTATTCCCATGTAATTTACAGCTTCATCTAGTCCCACCCCCCAATTCCCATAGAGATCCATTCAAATGCAGAGAGGTTATAGTATCCCTTGTAAGAGTACCTGAAAATAAGATATCAAGTTTTTTGATGTTTTTGGGTCACAGACATCAGGAAGTCATGGCATGCCAAAGGATGTAAGTTTATGTTAATTTGTCCAATTACTTTTGGTCCCATAAAATGGGGGGACTATGTATAAAAATGGCTACAATTGCTACACGATTCATCCGATATGGAGCTGAAAATCTGCACTTTCACCTCATAGTCACTGTTCCATTTCAAATCCAATGTGCTGGAGTACAGAGCCAAAACAACAAAAATTGTGTTACAGCTCCGTTAGCTAGCTAGCTTGAAGGACTAAAAGCTAGAATTGCTTTATGTAGTTAACCGTAGCGTAGTTTCTGACCTTGTCGGGCGGGCTTCTCAACTTAGCAAGCTAATGTTAGCTCATCTTCAGTGGCAGGCTGGCAGCACTGCCAACAATGTCCAGACGCGATGATGATATCTGATTGGTTGAGAACCACCTGTGCGTTGCAGTAATGGATATGTAGTCAGTGTAAGTGGACTACAAACAGAACTACAATCATTAATCCATTACTTCAAAAAATAGAAATTGGAACATGCCATGTATGGTCTATATCCTTATACCACACAGGCTAATCCAGGAACGTTTTGGCTCATTCTATAAATCAGATTTCAAGAAATAGTCGATAGTCTCCAAAGCCCGTTCTGTCTGTCATAGGGAATTCCGAAACCAAACTCCGCCCACGTCTGGCATACTCAATTGAGTACTCTATTGCCTTTAATAACCGCATTTGCCTTTGTAAAATCCTACGTTTGTGCATCGTAGTTGCTCTTGGGTTTCCAATGCTTCCAATTGGATTGCTTTCTTCATCACTGATGTTTATGTGTATGTAATTATTGCAAAATCACTTTGTTCCTTTTATTAAACAAAACCAGTTCATATACAAATTGGAAACTGATGTCCAGTGACATATTTTCAATACAGGATGTCCCCTAGCTTGCATGCAAAATTGACTTCCTGCATGGTCTGTCATAATTATATTGTGAGGGCTTAGTAAAAGCTGTCAATATCATAACACTACAACTAAAAGATTGTGACTCAGAATAGCATGATAGAATGTACATGTAATGTCTGTGTTGCATGATGGAATGGATTCAGTGAGCAGGTTAAGGGTTAATGTGGGAATGGGGTTTTGCCAGGCCATCTCATTATATTTTCAGTATGGCAGTCTCATATTGAACTATACTTCCACTTGAGAACACAAAAACCATACATAAGACCAGGGAACTAATGCAGCAGAATACAGACAAATAGGGCCATGGCTTAATGAGTCAGTCTGTTGAATGTATTCCAAGTGCACGCACATCCATATTGGGTGCATTGCGGTCTTCAAAACAAGACAAATGAATAACAAACACATTAAATTGCTAATTTAAATCACAACAATCACTATTAAATTAGTTTAAAACATATATTTACTTTAAAATTGATATTTAAAATAATTTTAAAACAATTATTTAAAAGAAGATATAAACTGGCAAACAGCAATGGCAAACCATCCATGTGAAATTAGTTAATAAAGGATAACATTTGAAGAAAAAGACAGCGGTGCATTAAATGAGCACTTTTTTTTTAATGCAAGTTTTTTTCTGTCTTGAATGAGAACCATATGGATAGATGAAATGCATTGTAATCTCAACAAAAAATTCAAGGACATGAATCCTGGGCTGTTACAGTAAATAAATTATCAATTTCTTTATCATTATACTGGTTCTGTTCATACAGTAGGGTATGGATATCATGTCTGGTTCTCTTTCTTTATACTCAAAAGCTGGGACATAAACTGATAAATAACTGCAGAGGTCGAGCAAAAAATGTCATGGTAGCAGAAAAATGAAAAAAAAACTGACTAATTATGTAAAATTATTGACTTAAAACAGTGCTCTTGCTATGCAGTGTGTGTGGGCACCCATGTGAATCTATGTTTTGGTGTGCGACTGCAGGCGCATGGGAATTTAGAAGAGGGCCAGAGGGTCCCCTGCAGCTGATTAAACAGTCACATGCTCACCACACAACACAAATCACATGTTCCAAGAAAGGCTGTATCAGCTTATAGTACTCCACATGAAACTCAGTAGCCTAATTCATTTTACATATGACTAAGCTACAAACGCACAGCAATTAACACAGAAATGTGGAAATAAATGTCAGTATTGATATTGTGGAAGCTGTTTCATAATATAATGAAGGAAATAAAAGGATTACAAGCTATTTATGGCACACACAAACAGATGCGCACACACACACACACACATATGAATTGATCTCTATGGGAATTGGGGGGTGGGACTAGATTAAACTGAATTACACAAGAATAGTATGGAACCCATGGTTGGCTAAATGGCTGTAAGTGATCAAGGGTCTGAGGTATCAAACAAACCTCAAACCATCACTCTGCCAGATATGCAGTAAATATGGATGGATCACTTTAAGGGTTTCTTCTCCTGACTTTTTTCCCCATAGAGTTCTATAGGAAAATGAGTCAGGAGAAATAACCCTTGCAGTGATCCATCCACATCTCGTTTGATACCTTAGACCCTTGATGACTTACAGCCATTTCACCAGTCATGTGTTCCATACTGTACCAGCATAATTTACAGCTGAATCTAGTCTCACCCCCCAATTCCCATAGAGATCCATTCAAATGCAGAGGTTATAGTATCGCTTGTAACAGTACCTGAAAATAAGATAGTAAGTTTTGATGTTGATGTGTCATAGACTTCAGGAAGTAACAGCATGCAAAGGATATGCACCAAATATGAAATATGATACTTTAAAAATACATTAAAGCAAAGAGTATGAATACTTATGCACAAGAGAGATTTCAGATCTTTAATATATTTGCAAAAATTTCTAAAAACATGTTTTGACTTTGTCATTGTGGGTTATTGAGTGTAGATTGATGGGCAAAAATGGCAATTTTATCCATTTAAAATTAAATCTACAATACAATAAAGTGTGAAAAAAGTGAATGGGGTTGAATAATTTTGAGTGCAACTGTATATATACATATATATATATATATATATATACAGTCAAGCCGGAAAGTCTGCACACCCCTTTCACCTTCTCCATGTTTTATTACGTTACAGACATATTCTACAATACATTGAGTTCATTTTTGGTCTCAAAATTCTACACAAAATAGTCCACAATGACAAAGTGAAAACCGGTTTTTAGACATTTGTGCTAATTTATTAAAAATCAAAATGTAAAATATCATATGTACACAAGTGTGCACACCCTTTGATATGACACCCAAAAGTGAGCTGAGGTGCATTTTGTTTCCACTGATACTGCTTGAGATGTTTCTACAACTTAATTGGAGTCCACCTGTGATAAATTCAATTGATTGGACATGATTGGGGATTGCCAACACCTGCCTATATAAGGTCCCACAGTTGAAAGTGCATGTCAGAGCAAACTCCAAGCCATGGGGTCAAAGGAATTATCTGCAGACCTCAGAAACAGGATTGTGTCAAGGCATAGATCTGGAGAAGGGTACGGAAAAATCTCTGCAGCTTTACAGGTCCCAAAGAGCACATTGGCCACCATCATTCGTAAATGGAAGAAGTTTGGAACCACCAAGAATCTTCCTAGACCTGGCCGCCCGGCCAAACTGAGCAATCGGGGAAGACGGGCCTTGGCCAGGGAGGTGAGCAGGAACCTGAGGGTCACTCTGACAGAGCTCCAGCGTATCCTTGTGGAGATGGGAGAACCTTTCAGAAGATCAACCATCCAGGCAGCACTCCACCAATCAGGCCTTTATGGTAGAGTGGCCAGACGGAAGCCCCTCCTTAGTAAAAGGCACATCACAGCCCGCTTGGAGTTTACCAAAAGGCACCTAGAGGACTCTCAAACCATGAGAATCAAGATTCTCTGGTCTGATGAAACCAAAATTTAACTTTTTGGCCTGAATACCAAGCGTCACGTCTGGAGGAAACCAGGCACCGCTCATCACCTGGCTAATACCATCCCTACAGTGAAGCATGGCGGTGGCAGCATCATGATGTGGGGATGTTTTTCAGCAGCAGGAACGGGGCGACTAGTCCTGATAGAGGGAAAGATGAATGCAGCTAAGTACACCGAGATCCTTGAAGAAAACCTGCTCCAGAGCACTCTGGACCTCAGACTGGGGCGAAGGTTTACCTTCCAACATGACAACGACCCGAAGCACACAGCCAAGAGAACAAACTGGCTTCGGAGAAAGTCTGTGCATGTCCTTGAGTGGCCCAGCCAGAGCCCAGACCTGAATCCAATTGAACATCTGTGGAAAGAGCTGAAAATGGCTGTGTACCGACGCTCCCCATCCAACCTGACGGAGCTTGCAAGGATATGCCAAGAGGAATGGGCAAAAATGTCCAGAAACAAGTGTGCTAAGCTCGTAGCTTCTTTCCCAAGACGCCTTGAAGCTGTAATCGCTGCCAAAGGTGCAGCAACCAAGTATTAGGTTAAGGGTGTGTACAGATATGTAACCCCTAAATAACCTATTTTTGTCAGTAAAATAAAATTGCATATTTTCTAAAAACCTGTTTTCACTTTGTCATTATTGGCTATTGTGTGTAGATGTTTGAGGCAAAAAATGAACTCAATCTATTGTATAAGTCTGTAACGTAATAAAACGTGGAGAAGGTGAAAGGGGTGTGCAGACTTTCCGGCTTGACTGTATGTATTTAAATCTAGTCTATTTTTAAATAGACTAGATTTAAATTTAACATTTCAGTTTTACACACAACCTTCCATTACTCATAGCCACCACAGCAGTTCAGGTTAACTTTATGGGTACTTGTTTTAGATTTGTTGCCAAATGTATTTTCAGGTATGATTAAGAATACATGAAAGCAAAGCATCCATTAAAAACAAACTTTTTTGTTTTAATACCGTATGAAAGCATAAATTACAACACGTATGCATCGTTACAATGTTACTATATCAATATTGACAATGCAAATGAGTAATACTGTCAAAGGAAAACTTCCAGTTGAAACTAATATTCATATATTTCAAGTGTTCTAATGTAGCCAGTCACTGCGGTACACGTTTAAAATGTCTTATTTATGCATTACACTGTAACATATTAGTGACACATCAAAAAAATAAGAAATAAAGAAATCAACAAAAATGCTGTTTCCGCCGATAGTAAAGAGTAACTGAGAACCTGAGATGCCTTTATTTGTTTAAGGCACTTTGAAATTAAGGCTCCTCGTCATAATTAAAACACACTCTGGATTGTTAAGTGTTTACTTTGGTGGGTGCATTTATACAAACCAGAAACAAGACACTTGCCAAAGTACACTTGTAAATCTCTAAAAATACAGACACAATTAAGCATCCTGTGAAAATGACTGAATGGCGCTTAACACTGCGTGATAAGTACAGATCTAGCTTAGAACATGGTGCACATTTTCATTTTGACTAATGCTAGGCATTACCAAAATGATTCTGAACAATAACTCCGATACAGTACAGTGTGGATTTTGTTCCTTAGATAAGGATGACGTGTCTGTAAACATTTTCCTTCCCCCTGACTATCAAATCTTTCCGTGAAGCTAGAGACAATGGACAGCTGTATAAAAAAGTAAGACGTGCATTTTGCATGCCAATGAGGTTTGCAGCTGCTTAAAAGATGACAGATTTGTCATCTTGACAGGACCCAGAGGTTAGAACAACACTGTCCAGCCCGATTTCTCCTCCAACTCCCTTACCTCGTTCGGCCTCAAAAATGATCTATGGAAGAACAGAAACAGACGAGATTAAACACTATGCCTGACGTATAAAATCCAGACTAAGTTTTTTGTTTTTTTTTCCAACCCTATATCCATCATAATATAGCATTTACAGTGCAGTCCAACAGTATCTGTACTCTGGCACATTGGATTTGAAATAGAACAGTGAGGTTCAAATGCATGACGTTAAATTGCAGACTTCCCTCTTTAATTTGAGGCTGTTTACATCCATATTGCGTGAATCGTGTAGCAATTGTAGCCCTTTTCATCCATAGTCCCCCCCCTCCCCCATTTCAGGGAACCAAAAATAATTGGACAAATTAACATAAACATAAATAAATAATTAATATTTGGTTGCATATCCCTTGTATGCCATGACTTCTCTATGGAAAAATAAGTCCAGAGAAGAAATCCATCCACATACTGCATATCTGGAAGCAGAGTGATGGTTTGAGGCATTTGTTCCATACTGTTACAGTGTAATTTATAGCTTAATCTAGTCCCCACCCTAGATATCCATTCAAATGCAGAGGGGTTATAGTATTGTTTCTAAGAGTACCTGAGAATCAAGAGTCTTTTGATGTTGTTGGGTCAGAGACATCAGGAAATCATGGCACGCATAGGATATGCAACCACATATTAAATATGTTGACTTTATTTAATGTCAGTTCTGCATCATTAAATGTACTAAATAGCTCTTTGGTTCTTACTTGTTCTCCTCGTTCCTTAGGTTAGTTTAATCTGAAGTTAGCCGATTAAGGATTATTTTCACGTCTGCTGAGCAGCGCTGTTCTTTTGAACACATAGATAGAAAATCTACAGGTACACGAACTTATGTGTGAATTATGTGTTGATGATGTGTGTTCGAGCGCTCTTTACCAGTTTGGGCGGCTCCTGTTCCCAGGCCACAGTGATGAGCTCTGTCTGCCAGTCCTGATTTTGGCTGCGGTCCTGCTCCCACACGGGGTAGCCGGTGTTGTCCAGCAGGACCCGCAGCATGCCCACTTGGCGTCCCACCAGACGGTAGTTGAAGGTGAGACAGAAGCCTCCCTTCTGGGCGCGGTCACTGAGGAGGAGGTTGAGCCTGGCCAAGTCCTTCCTCCTTCCCAGAAGACCACTCACAGCCATGTGGTACTCTTTGCCTTTGGAGGAGAGGTGAGCATGAGACAGGAGAGGAGGCGATCCCAAAAGCTCTCTTACAATTACGAGATAACATGGTTGTCGGAGTCATGCAAACCTCATATCTCCCAAAATGAAACTCTCAAGAACAGGAAGAAAGTTGCTTCTGTTTTCCAATAACCAACATAGCATTATGCGATTATGCAATGAGTTGTTTACTATGATACAGTGATTGCGTTTACGTGCACACTAATATTTCGATGTTAACCCGAATATTCCGGCATTCCGATGATGTGTACATATGAGCTTTCAATATTCAACTCATGCACAGACACGGAACAAGGAAACTTGATCAGTGTCATCTGTGAACCGACTTTCGGTTTACAGTGACTGTCCGGAGAACAGGAAAGGGAGAACCAAATGTGGCTGCAGGGGCTGACTGCATGGGCAGATTGAGAAAAGTCTACGTTTATTAATATGTTTGGGTAGGAGACCTAAGTTACAGTACTTCCATAGATCTTCACTAATATCAGTTGCATGAGACTCCCCATTGCTGCATCAGCTATTTGTTTATGCGCTTGATCCCTGGTGTAACAGCTCCCCCTACTGTACTCTACAACTTTCCTTGTTTTTAGCAGGAATCTATTTTTCTTTTCTTGGTAGGCTGTAATTTAAGGACCAGCTGGATCCTCCCCTGCTCTACTTCTGCCATTCGACAGGATTGCGCTGCCAACTTGCATAGCCTTGAACATGAATCTATATCAGGCCAACAGATTAGGGCACACAGTGAATATAGCGTGAGATCAAATTAACATGCATGCACAAACAGAAACGCGTAACAAAGGCTACCGTTGTCATGGTAGGCTGCACTCCAGTCAAAGTCGTCGTCCCTGTCCTGCACCCATTCGCAAACTCCCTGGTCAAAGTTGCAGTCCATGATGAACTCTGAAAGACAGTCATACTTCAGAGGACAGTGTGTTCACATCCGATACATAATTTCTATTATTAATGCACCTGAGGGGGATATGAAAGCGTATGGTTTGTACATACAAATAATTATAAATTGGACTTATTTTGGCAATTGATTCTTTGCCAGTTCTCCTATTGTTTACGTTGCAATTGAATATTTTTCGAAAGTCTAAAGGTTATATATGAAGTTCTACTTATATTACTTGTTGAATTATATATGTTAAATAAGTAAAAAATAATTGTTGTGCCATGGAATCTTTGCGACTCTTTAAAATAGTTTTGCCTGACCAACAGGAAGTTTCTTGCCCTGGAATACTGCTCATAAAAAATTAAAAACACAACAAATCAATAAATATGCTCTGAAGAAAAGTTTTAACCTATGACAAAGATGAAAGCAATAAGAGTTTCCTTCTCTAGACAAAAACACATGTATCTGGTTGAAACCTCATCAGGAAAGCATTTGCAGCTAATACAGTATGCAACATTTTCCACTGTAGGTCTGCAGGTCTGTACTCTTTCTTTATAGAGGGCCCTTGTACAGTGCCCTCATTTACCCTTTCCCATATGCACCTGGAAAATCCCTGAGGGCTCTGTAGTACGTGATTTTTACACAGAGCTCATAGACCTGCCTTTTCCCAATAGTTTCAAACACAAATGTTTTTTTTATGGCTGAAAGCCTGTAAATGTTTCTCTGGAGAATAAAAAAAATTATGGTTGTGCTTCCAAATCATTTTCAAGATAAAGGAAGCTCTTTAACATGCCCCCTTCACTGTCTACCAGCCCAGGCTGCTTGTAGCTGTTCCAGCAGTGTACCTATTCCCAATACTGACCTTACCCCCACGGCTTCTGTACTTTTCCACCTGTTTTTTATCAATATCAATCAGCTGCTTTAGTTTGATAACTCATTTTTAATTAATGAGCCAAAAGACTGTAACCTTTTGGCAAATTTCACCTCTTGGCAACAGCATATCAAGTCAACAGCATTACTCTAAAAAATATGGCCCACCCGAAAGAGCTAGTTGCTTTGTGTTCAACAACTGCAGTCGATCAAACCTAAAACTCTCTACCTCGAGCAAACTAAACACAAAATCCCTTCATGGCAAAGGCTCTGGAAAAAGAGAAGTATCTTCAGTCTGGAAGCAGTAATCCTACTGCCAACCTCAATCAATCCTTGTGCACCATCTCCCACTGGCAAATATAACACACTCTGCCTCGCACAATGCGATCCGTCCCAAAAAAGCTCCAGCAGTTCTCCAGCAATGTTAATTGCCCCAGGGTCTGGTATCAAATCTGGACTGCACCAATGCCAACTGTGGCAACTGGCCCTGCAGGGCGAAGCATAATTGGCTGTAGCGTCATGCAGAGAGAGAGGGGTTCAGTGGGCTGGGATGACCCCGTCTTATTGCTTACTAGCGGCCCTTGCTGGTCAAGCAGACACCCACAGTCTGTCAGCTCAAGCTGCACACAAAGTATCCTTCGCCAACTTCTGTCTGTACAAGCTGAATTTGTGGACTGAATGGAAAAGAATCAGCAGCTTGTGAGCACATATTGACTGTGTTCTCCCATATTGATAACAGAGGTTGTAGCACTGAGCGTGGTTGGTGAATAATTTTGAGCACACCATATTGGTAGAAGAAAAGAAAAAAACCATAAACAAATAAATAGTGACAAAAGAGAAGTTACATTACCATCTTGGCCAAGAGGTACAGGAACCTCCTTTACCTCTGTCCCTGGACCAAACACTGACTGGAACTCTCTAGGGACTGGTGAGGAAACAGGATAGTGCACTTAATCACAGCTTTAAAAAAGTTGCAAACTGCATAGAGGGACTTAGTGCTGATATACGATGAGATGATGGTTTCAGCTGCTTCATCTATGTAATTAAAGATGCCATAGTTGGCATATTTGTACTTGCTTATCTTCAACGCCCATCAGTGCTAAAGTGCCTGTTCTGTTTAATAAGGACTGAACTATTCCATTGATTAATACAGCAAGTGGAAAGTATGACTTCCACAGGAATTTTGTATTATGAATCGGATTTCACTGAATACATTTTCACCAGGAAAAAAAAAAACCTGTGCTGAAAAAGTACTTTGTTATATCTGTTACATCTAAACATGTTTGTATGAATAGGACAACTATTTTAAATTACTTAAGACAATATGTTGAGCTGCATCAATTAAAGCCATGTAAAACTGGCACACACCCTAGATAAAGGCCTTTCTTAAGAATGTAAAAATGAAGAGAAATGGCTGCTCATTCATCAAAGGTATAGATACTGGGAGGAGAGACTTTCCACATGCAAAAACAGACAAGAGTTTTTCATCAGCGGGCATAGACTTGCCCGGCTGTTACTTTATCTTTCAACAGGATGGCTCACAACCACAGAATCCTGTGGCTCGTGGTCTGCATCTTTTAAGTGGCCTCAGACAACCAGATGTACCCGTGAATGCTAATTGAACCTTCGAGAGAGGCGGATGGGTGTTTGAGAGGAGATTTCAAGGCTGATGAAAGATCTAGCGTGAAGCAGGCATGTTTGCCCAACAGCTGTTCTCAGGGGACAATAATAAGAACCCTGAATCCTTGTGCCTCTCCACCTCCAGCCCGTCCCCTCCCTCCCCCCCCCCCCCCCCCCCAGCCCTCCTCCTCCTGAAGCAGAGGATGCTGGGAGTGTCGCGTCTGAACTCTGGGGACTCACGATAAGTCTGAGTGAAATTCCTCCTCTGAGCTGACGGATTTCTCCAGACCTGTCTCCTCTTGCTTCCTGAGCTCAGAGGAAACCTGAGCCCCCACTGTCAGGCTCGATCCGATAAAGATCAGAGCCCGCTGGTGAGAGAGAGGGAGCCCAGCGTGACCTGTTACTGTCTCAGAAAGACACACTTCCTATGCAGAACTGGGGACTAATCCAACTCCCCCTCACATCTGGCGGTATCATCGTCACAAGACCTGTCACAAGGGGTTTTGTTCTTTACGTGAGTCCAGGAGGGATAGAAGGGTATGTTGCCTTCCAAGTTTCCATGTTTCCTTTGGGATCTTTGTCATCCAACTGGAAACAGGGTTTATGTATACTGATGGGGGACAAATTAAAGTAAAAAACCAACATAAAGTATCTTAATAAGGTGTTGGGCCACCACAAGCCGCCAGAACAGCTTGAATGCGCCTTGGCATAGATTCTAGTCTCTGGAACTCTACTGGAGGGATGGAATACCATTCTTCCAAAACACCATTCTTCCCTCATTTTGTGTTTTAATGATGGTGGTGGAGAGTGAATGTGGTGACTGCGAAGGCCATAGCATATGATTCTCATCAAACCATTCAGTGAGCCCTCATGCCCTGTGGATCCCCCATTGTCATCCTGGAAGAGACCACTCCCATCAGGATAGAAATGTTCCATCATATGATAAAGGTGATCACTCAGAATAACTTTGTATTGATTTGCAGTGACCCTTCCCTCTAAGGGGACAAGTGGACCCAAACCATGCCAGGAAAATGCCCCCCACATCTGCATTCATTATGCTTCTCCACTCATTTATTCAGGTTTCTCCTTTAGTTTGTCACCTGTCTGTATTTATATATGTACACTGCCTGGCCAAAAAAAAAGTCGTACACTCTAATATTTAGTTGGACCGCCTTTAGCTTTGATTACGGCGCGCAATCATCGTGGCATTGTTTCGACAACCTTATGCAATTTCACAACATTTATTTCGTCCAGAGTTGCATACGTTTTTGGCCGAGATCTTGTATTGACGACAGGAGAGTCGAACCACTCCGGGAAGTCTTCTCCAGCACATCCCAAAGACTTGCAATCGGGTTAAGGTCAGGACTCTGGTGGCCAATTCATGTGTGAAAATGATTCCTCATGCTCCCTGAACCACTCTTTCACAATTTGAGCCTGATGAATCTTGGCAATGTCATCCTGGAATATGCCCTTTAATGGGATAACCTGGTCATTCAGTACATTCAGGTACTCAGCTGACTTCATTTTGTTGCTGCATAACGTTGCTGAGCCTAGACCTGACCAATGAAGCAACCTCAGATCATAACACTGCCACCAAAGGCTTGTACAGTGGGCACTACGCATGACGGTTGCAACGGCAACTTTTTTTTTGGCCAGGCAGTGTATATATATATATATATATATATATATATACAGTACTGTGCAAAAGTCTTAGGCACCCTAGATTTTTTATTTAAACGTTTTCTTAGATATTTTTTTTTTTTTTCTTCTGCATTAGTGTGTCAGTAGAAAAGAGGAAATAAAAAATTTCCAAACAATCATTTTCCAAAATATTAATTGAACTATCTTCAGCGAAAAGAACAAGGAGTCCTGAACAGGTGGTATGGCCTCAACAGAGCCCTGATCTCAACATCATCGAGGCTGTCTGAGATTACCTGGAGAGACAGAAGCAAGTGAGACAGCCAAAGTCTGCAGAAGAACTGTGGCAAGTTCTCCAAGATGCTTGGAACAAACTACCAGCTGAGTTTCTTATTAAACTGCACAACAGTGTACCTAAGAATTGCAGCAGTTTTAAAGGCAGAGGGTGGTCACACCAAATATAGATTTTTTAAAAAGGTTTACTGCTCTTTATAGTCAATTGTTTTACGTATATGTATTAACTTTTCATTTTGTTATTTTTGAAAGCATCTTCGCTTTACAGAATATTTTTTTACATGTACCTAAGACTTTTGCACAGTACTGTGTATATATATATATATATATATATATATAGTAAATCTGCACTCTAACTACTGTTCTCTTTCCTCCAATCACAGTGACACAGCTGATCGCTTTAACAGCTGACACTGCATATGCAGAGGAAATCTCTAAGGATATTCTGGCAGAACTGCAAACAACTGCAACCTGGAAGCACAGACCTGCAAATCCTACAAATAAATAAATTACTTTTTTTTTTTTTTACTCTTAATCTTAGCCTGTTAATGTGGCGTTACATTGCCAGTCTAGGACAAAACAGTAAAGTACCACAGGTTCTGGAAATATTTTAGATGACCTGTTACTATCCATTCAAAACATGAATTTGATCTAATGTTTCAACTATGTATCTGAAACAGAATATTTTTTGTATTTGCAATTTCTAATGAAAACCAAAACAAATATCCCAATGTTGTACAACTCCAAGGGACTCAATTTAACTTTTTTTAAATATCCAGTTTAAAAATATGCATATATTTGCAATGACACATGCATGTCACAATCATCAATTCATTGTGGCAGTTAAAGACTGGCATAATCACAGTCAGGAAATCCTGTGGGACAGGTATATAATTAGGCCATACCATGGGCTGGGATAGGGTAAAAATAGTGACAGAACTAAGACTCACCAAAAACATCTCCTCTTTGACTCTGCTCCTCATTTTTAATCTGGTTCTCACTGTCATCTTTTTCCTTCTCTTCTTCCTCTAATAAGCCTTCTTGCTTCTTGTCAACCTCAGGGTTCCCAATGTAGACCGCTCCTTCATAGTCAAATGGTTGTATCTTTGTCGATGGCGTGACTGCTGGCTCAGGGATCACGTTCCTGATCAGCTCTCTGTCCAGCTTACTGCCTCCCAAAATTCGAGGAGACTTCAGGGAGGGGTTGGGAATGGCTAAAGGATGGAGATAAATCAATGGTCTGGCAAAGCTCCTAAATGTATTTTAATGTTCTCATTCACATTCGTGCATAGTCCATTGGATGATCTGCACAACGGTGCCTCAGGCAGTGACAACTCCAGTACATTACCCAACAGCCACATCCATGTCCATGTTCAGCATTCTTCGCTGCAGTTTACTTAAAGCCTTTCAGCCATGAAACACATGCCGTTATGATACAGGTGTGAAAAGATGACAGGAGAGCCATGGTAACCCCATTGGTAATGATGTCATTGAAAAACATTCATGATGCGGGCGTATAAGAGACTCTCTCTGAAGTTGGTCCGAACTCTAAGGTAAGGTTGCGCTGTATACCGGTACTAAACAAATTGCAATTTTACGTTGCCCTATGGAGCTACCGGCCACAGTCGGCACTGGCCTGGTCCGGATTTAATCAGAGGCCTGTGGTTCCTCCATGCACCACAGAGTGGTGCCTTAACCAAATGAGTCATCCAGCAGCAGCCCAGAATATAGCACTAATCAAAATAATATTAATACTAAAGAATAATAAGAATTAAGAGTTGGCTTGCTAATACATTTGTTAAGCTTATAGTAAAGATTAATAGAGGAGGCAGGAAATGGAAAGACTGCTCATCCTGTTGGTAAGTCTATCTAACAGAATAATACTGAATTCTGCCTGTCTTGCATTATACTAGCTGACTGGACAAGGAATGTGGTACATTACTTTTCAGGCACAAAGTACTCACTTTGTGGTATACAGCTGTAAAGTGTAGCCTTGGCAGCCCAAACGTTAGGTCGATAGATTGGAAGTCGTATTTGTTTAAAGGCTGCTACAAGTCCACATCATTGTGTTTCACCATACATGTAACCGTAAGGCTAAAGATAACGAGTATCAAATTTGCATAACATTGCCTTACATTAACTTTAATTTGGTACGCTTAGGTAGTGATAGCAAGGCCTTAACATTATTTTAAAATTAGCCTATGATCATTAGTTCAAGTATCAGAGTATTCCCAATTCACATTATCAACTCGAAACAATGACAAACATTCCAAGATTCCATTCAAAGTCTATAGAGTACTCAAGTACGTCAGACGTGGGCGAAGTCTGGTTTCGGAAGTAAATTCCCTATGACAGACTATCGACTATTTCTTGAAATCTGATTTATAGAATGAGCCGAAACAATCCTGGATTAGCCTGTGTGGTATAAGGATATATACCATATATTGCATGTTCCAATTTTTATTTTTTAAAGTTATGGATTAATGATTGTAGTTTGACTTGTAGTCCACTTTAACAAACTACATATCCAGTACTGCAATGCATGGGTGGTTCTTGACCAATAAGATATCATCATCTCATTTGTCTGGTCACTTTTGGCAGATGGGAGGACTGCCGCTGAAGACGAGCTAACGCCTGACAAGGCTAGAAACTCCGCTACGGTTAACCACATAAAACAATTCTAACTTTTAGTCCTTCAAGCCAGCTAGCTAACGTTAGAAAAAAGTGTTTAAAAATGGAGCTGTGTGCTACTGCTGGCTAACATTATATGACAACGTTTGGAGACAATGCTGTTCGTCCGGAGGGAATTATGGGACGACGAGTTTTTAAACAGTGCCAGCGCTGGTATATTCACACAAAAATCCGAAAACGTAAAATATACTCGAAGCTGGTCCAGAAAAACGACATAGTTTGCCGAACGGGCGTTATACTGAACAATCCAGGAAATGGACGGTAAGACATAATCACTAGAAATGGTTTAAAAGTAAGTTTTAGTTAATGTCTACGCTCTAAATGAATGGGGAATTTAGTTCCGTTTTTCTGTGTCCTATTGGCTGAAATAGCATCACATGTACTAAATCATCCAGATTGGCCAAAAAATTGTCAGATTTTGAGGACATGTCTCTGGTAATGGTTCCATAGGAAATGGTTTTACATTTAAAGGAGAAGTTCGGTATTTAGCATTATAAGCCCTGTTATTTACAAAAAAGCTTATTTACGATCATATACAACGGTCCATATCAACATTTTGACGAACTGTGCAGTCTTGAGATATATTGCTTATTGCTCATGTCACAGCTAACTTACACAATGGATCTGGATGTGCATATAGAAAATCTTTAAAAAAACACCATAAACTCATTTTCAAAGACGGGAAACTCACCCAGTGGTCACTGGTGTTTTCTTGTAATTTACATTTACGTTTAAAACATGTTTTAAATAACCTTTTAAAGATTTATATAACTATTTTCAGTCACCGTACAGCCATGGATTTAGTAAAATGATTTTTAAAAAACGATACGAAGCATACTTTGCGACGGTTTTTGAGTCAGAACATCAACGGACACCAGTGACCACTCGGTGAGTTTCCTGTCTTTGAAAACAAAAGTTTATGGTGTTTTTTGAAGTATCAATATCAAAGTAAAAAATTTGGTATCGGAACAACACTAAACTCTTAGGTGACTCTTCGGTCATCATGTGACCCATGCGCACAGTGGTGACAGCCTTTATTGTTCCAGACCAAATACTACCACTATTATTATTATTATTATCATTATTATTATCAAGTGTTGAAACAAAATTCAATATTATCTTTACTGTATACACTTGACATATACAATCTACCCATCGGGTATTGTATGTCCACTCTTATGTTAACATACATGATTAACACCAGCTTTGGATCCCATGCTGGCTATACTACAGTCTGGATCAAGTTGAGGCTTGTGAGCTTATATTAGAGGAAATCTTAAACTGCGAATTGTCCTTAACCAGCTTTTGATTGTTTTGCATCGTCAACAACTACGTTAATGTAAATAAATATCCACTGAAAAAGATTTAATCCTTTTCTGAGTAAATGTGTGTTATTTAGTGCTGTTGCAAAAGGCCTTTGTGACATTACCAAGCTCCCTCAAAACATTCACTCAAAACAATCAAAAACAGGATGGATACAGGACGGTTAGTGCAGTTTAGAGGTAAATCTTACTCATCCATTGTGCCAGCTCATAAGTCTAAAAAGAGTAAGCTGTAGATCAGGGCTGTCCAATCATATCCGATAAGGGCTGTATGAGTTTTCACCCTAGCCCGAGACCCAAGGCCTTGCTTGAAAAAACGTGATTAAATCATTATTTGAATCAGGTGGATAAGATTAGACAATCCTTGTTGGTTGTAGATACTCTAGGCATCGTGAAATGAGTTAGGTGAAGGCGTAAAGCCCAGAAGCATGGGCACGGGGCAAGGCAGTGGGGGGGGGGGTGTGGAGTGGGGAGGGGGTGGGACGCAGGCACAGCCAAAAGCTTTTTCGCTCTACACAGTCTCACCATTGCGGATCTCGTCTGTGCTGCCTTTGTCACCGTCCCGTGAACTTTGATAAAATGGCTTGACTACAAAACAGAAAGGGACACAGAGTTCTGTGGCCTTCAAGCCGACCAAAAAAACAACAATCGTGTGGTCAACCGAGCCAGTTACACGGACTGCAGAGGCCAGCACACGCCACGACACCCCTCTTCCCTCATCCCTTCCCTCCTTTCCTCTCTCTTTCTCTCTCTCCAGGTTATGGAAACAGTTTAATGCAATAGCAGATATTTACACAGGCGTAATTTCAATCATGGGCTTTCCCTCTCAAGCATCTGTAGAGTGCATAGATGCGGAAATAGTAAACTGGGGCTTGGCAGTGCTCTTATTCAACAACATTTTCAGACGACAAATGAAATATGTGGCCAGGTCAATGTACAAAAAAGTCTGTCTGGATTTTTTTGTTGCTGTTGTATCATCTCCACTGCAGAAATCTTGAGTGTTTCAAAAGAATACAATCAAAAAATACTGTAAATTTCCCATTACACATTTAAGTTCTGTCTTCCAATGGGAGAACATACAGTAAGACCTACGCATTCCTCAACCAAAATACAAAAATAAAACTTATTATGATGGCCTCTCATGTAACATCTGCATTTTTAGCTATTCTTTTTTTTTTCTTACCAGAGCATTCAAATCCACTTCCTCTGAATCCTGGCCTGCATTTGCACTTGTAGGATCCATGCATGTTGAGGCAATCGGCATGGTGACTGCATTTGTGGGTCCCAGTCACACATTCGTTAATGTCTGAAAGTACAACTAGTCCGAGTCCTTACTGCCATCACACATGAAGGATCGTTCAAGGTACTGAATGTGCTAGTCTATATAAAATAACTTTGTGAAAACCAAGGGAAGCCCCCATGTCTCCCTTTCCTCTGTCTCACACACACACACGCACGCACAACAGCGCCCAATGTGTAAATTCCTCAAATTTTGTTATGTTACAGACATTTTCAAAATACTGTCTAACTTAATTTATTATGTTTTTGATTATTATTATGTAAATAATAATAATAATACACACAACAAATGCATACAATACCTTCACAGTCATATCTTCCATTAACATACTTAAGATCATATCCAGCCTGGCACTTGCAGAAGTAGCTGCCAAACGTGTTGACACATCTTCTGTTGTAGGGGCAAAGATTCTTTGCAGACGCACATTCATCAATATCTGGGGTGTAATTATGGGGAAAAGTGGGTGAAGATGGACAAAGCATTATGATTCAAAATGTGACTGGAAGACATTCATATTGTATACTATAATGTATGGTCAGTCCAGTTATTTCAGTGATTAACTGCTATGGATCGTAAAGGACCACACAAAAAAAATGCTAATCGCTTACAAGAAAAAAGACAAAGATACGGTACTATAATATAGAATTATTATCTTAATAAAAATAACAATAAAGATCCTCACAAAAAGCACTTCAAAAGGAAAAATAAGTATTTTAAATAAGTATTTAATATTGTCGGGCTGACAGTACTTCCTTGTTCAGCTCCTGTCTTCCGCATGTCATTCTTATTTTTTGTTTTTGAGATCTGATATTTTTTGTAGATCTTGCGGCAGCTCATCACCATGGAAACAAAGCTATCACTCACATGTTGTTTTAACTTGGTGCTCACACATCAGATAATATATCGAAAAGAATAGTTAGCTAACATTTTGCCTGGAAATGGTTTTGTCATATTGTGGCTGATTAAAGTTTAAAAAAAACTACGAGAACCATGATCCACCAAGGTACGTATTTGCATACACATAATTTTCGTTGATTAGCAACCAAAATTACTGTGTGAGCCTTTAAAGGCAGGGGGGGGGGGGGGGGGTGAAACATCTCCCATGTGATCCACAACAGAGCTCTGATTCATCTGTGCCCGACTGCTGGATCTAACTCAGCTCCCGCTGTCTTATGGGAAGAACTATCACCTCTATCACACGGGCAGCAAGCAATTTTATGATTCACGCGAAGTGCCCAAGGGTGAAACTTGCCGTAGCTGAATGGATGCTTTATAGAGCTCTGTTGCAAGGGTTGACCGCTTTGATGATGTACGATAGCCGCCTGACTTTAAAAAAAAGGATACAGTTTCACCCAGTAAAAGCCCTCAGTCAGGGTGAGGCCAGATTAGTTAAGAGAGAATGACATGTCATTAAGGTAGAGCTACACTGCTATCAGTTACTCACTGATTTAAACCACTCAGAGTATTGTGTTTTTATTGTTGAAAGAAATAATCGTTCAATAGGTTCAAACAAGTCAATGACTGGCAGGTCTTTGTAGCTCCTCCCCAATATGGGATTCATGATGTCACTGTTGCATCACTAGTCAGGTGTGCTTACCGATGCACGTGCGCTCGTCTGGCCCCAGCTGAAGTCCTGCAGAGGGGCAGATGCAGCGGATCTCCCCCTGGACCTCCTCACATCCGTACTGACAGTGCACTTGGGCACACGTCCTGGAATCTGCAGGCCACAGTGTTTGAGGAACATCTAAGCATGCCATTGAATTTGACTTTCACAAATAAAAGTAAATGTTCTTTAGAAATATAGGGTGTTGTAAAAGATGTTGTATGGAATTGTTGTCAGGAATAGATTGGTGCTTGAAAGCCAAGGACAACGCTATACAAAAGTAGCCGAATCATTCGACGTTGTTGACGTTGTAGGCTGGTTCTCTGAAAATGTGTGAACTAGTTTTCTTAACAAATGCATGATAAGTTAATTTTAGCAACAGGTGAATATAGTAGTTTTTGTTTGTGAGGACACTGTAAAAAATCAAAAATAGGACAAAAGTTGACTGAGCTTTAGGCCTCCTCTGGAATACATTACATTACATTCACTTGGCAGATGCTTTTATCCAAAGCGACGTACAATAAGTGCATACCAACGGTCATTGAGCAATCAACTTCAAAACAGATCAGACACAGCACATCTTTCATAACGTAGCAGCTATCCATAGTAATGAACACTGAATAGAATACACACAGTGAGCTATGGGCAAGTCAGCTATACATTATAAACTATAAAAGCAAACAAGAGTTACACGAAACAAGCAAAAAAAAAAAAAAACAGGAAACAAGTGCTAGGGAAATGGTCCTAGATTGGTAGGTCAGTCAAGGTAGAGTCTGAAGAAGTGTGTCTTCAGACCACTATGGAAAGCAGGCAGTGTTTGAGCAGAATACAACTATCTTAGCACTGATCACAGCAGTAAAAAGCCTATATGGTTAAGATCCATGGCTATGCAGTCCAGATAGGTTTCTCCAGTGAAATATAGACCACAGGGCATCTTCCCATATTTACAGACACTTAGTGTTTGAACAAGCACCAAGATTCTATAAGAATAATTTCCCTCTAAGTAGGCCTATTTGCAGCTGTGACACACACTCAAAGATTTGGATGTTAGCTAATTTGCAAACAACTTCATTCTTTTCCTGTTTGCTACGGACGTTAACGTTGGAGCTAATTTTCTGAAAAGGGCGTGCAACGAGCAAAGTGATTGTAGAAGATGAAGACAACAACTGCTCAAGTCGACAATAATTTGTCTGGTATAATTCACTTTAATTAATTTAATATCTATTTTTTAATACACAGATTACTGGGAAAGATCTCTCTTTTAGTTGTTGCGTCCATTGAAATTAAATAACCATAATTGGCTATCACAAGAAGCCTAGTAGGCTATCTTGAGAAGTTTTCCTTGAACGATAGGCGTATCATAATATCAGGTGGTACTATGAAGGAAGCTTAACATATCCCGTGTTTCTTTGCATTAGCTGGCTATTAACAAAACCTAACAATCACAATCAGGCTTAACCGGTATCACAAGTTATCAACTTGCTAAATGGTCACAGGCTTTGTAACACAAGATCTGTATGCCTATGCATTCCCAAAAAAGGAAAAAGTCTGATACGGACGGATACAATGGACCATAGCCTACACAAACAGCATAATTCTCTCCGGAGGAACTCTCTTGAGAACATAAGCCAGGGAGGAACGTTAGCAAAAATTTGCTAATCGTGGAAATTTGTTAGGTTATAGTATATATAGTATTATAATAGGCTAGCTAGTTGACCTTATTTACCTTACCACTCACAACGAATAAATCTAGGCTCATGAACTCAAGAATTATGGGAATGGGGCCTATCACTGTACAATAATTAACGGATAAGTGGGTATGAAGTTGAGTTGAGACGCCCCCCTGGTATAGGCTACTGACGCCACAGTCCCTGCTCCTTCCTTTCCCATCCATAGGCTACTCACTGGTGCAGGATCCGTCCGGTGTGAGGGCATATCCGTTGAGGCAGTAGCATTTGTAGCTGCCGTGCGTGTTCATGCAGCGATGTTCACACGGGCGTGGTTTTAGTCCGCACTCGTTCAGATCTGTAGAGAGAAGTGTTGGCCGTTATCCCTCTCCTTGGTCCATCCGATAACCCTCTCACGACTGGTTGATTCTAATGTTGTCAGTAATAATAGGCCTGCCCTAGATGCCTCCACCCAAAAGTCTATTCGTATGTCTTACCCTCATTGGCATGATCCATATTCTGTCAAGATAACACATATTTAACATACAAAGTAGTTCTAATAGATGTTCTATTTGTCTTTAGTATTCGGAGAATGCTTTGAATAGGAGAACGCTGTGTGGGCTAGGCTAGGCTAATAGTAACGTTTTGTTTTATTTCTGAAGTAACAATCATTAATATAAATCTACATGCTTTCATCTGAACTGCAGCTCCCACTAGATTTCCTCAATCCATTCTCTACAGTGGGGTAAATGGTAGGCATTATACTTGGGTGGCATCATTGTTTGGGGTGGGGTTCTGGGGTTCTCTCACATAATTGTTATGTGAGGACCGACACATTAAATAAATTGTTTGGCCAAAGTTTCTATTTCATATTTTTTTCTTTAATCTTCTCTGACTGATGACTGGAATTCCATATTAAAGTGGCAACTATTCCTGTTCAGTAGCCCCTTCAGCAAAACCCATGGAGGAAATATTTATTTCTTGTCCATGCTTGTATATGAAAATCTCTGCCTGTGCAATATAACATATCTCAGTTCCCTTTGAGCAGTGGGACCGCCTATAGAGCTTGTAGTCCCGCCCCCTCCTATCTCTGGCTGTTCCCGGAAGACTGCTGGAAGCCTTTATCTGCCCCACTGCAGGATATTTCAGTCACCCTTAAGATGATATTATGGCAAGGTATGGACCAAACTTCGACATATATGTGATACAAAGTCATTAGATACTCACCACCGCGTTTAAATCAAATTTGAATAGTATAATTTTTTAGTTTGAGAAACACAACTACACTACCCAGAATCCCCGGTCGTACATCGCCGGGTCCCGCTTTTGCTAGCTAACACAGTAGCTACCGGGCGGCCACTCTGCTAGTGAAAATGGCTAACAATCGGTCTGCTACCGGCCAAAGAAGTAGCTACCGGCCGCTCTGCTAGCGAAAATGACTATCACTTTGTCTTATTATGGAAGTGAAACTAAGAGTATCACCAAGGGCGAGAATCACTATCATATGTCTGGCCATGTCGAAAGTGTCAGCTTTATGGCTTTAACTTCAGCAGTGGTAGGGAGCAAGTGAGTAGACCGGATTAGTTGTTTTGGTTGTTTTTTTGAAAACATGTTTGTTGTTTATTTGTTGGACATAATTTAAAATTACCAATTTTATAAATTATTTAAAAATGTGACAACCCCTCTCTTGGGTGTTTTGAACGTGTAGCTGCCTGAATATAGAAAAAAAACATTTTCAATCCATTGACTCCCACTGTATTTTTTCAGAAAAGTGGCACCAGACGTTCGTCACCAAAGTGGGCGGGACTACTGAGCTCTATGTCTATGCTTGGTTTAGGATTAGGAGGCCCCATGAAGCAGGAGAGGAGGTAATAATGACGGCTTTTTCGGAGAGGGGAATATCGTGGGCCAGCTGTTGTAGAATGAGGGTGCTTAGTGTTCTCAAACAGCTGGACAGCCCTCACTGGTTTAACAGGAGAAACAGAGTGAGCCCAATAAAAATAAAAAAGAGACCAACTTGAGGTTGAGGTTACCCTTTCCTCAAGGCCACTGACCTTGATTACATGCTTTTCCTGTGTATCCTGGGAAGCATTTGCATTTGTTGGGCCCCACACATTCTCCGTGCTTGCAGCCTTGCACACACTGAGCTGGGAAAGATGAAAAAAGCACGACCCAGAGCAATGGTTAGCAACCACTAACAACGGTTAATAATGAAGTCAGCAGGTTCACTGGCATAAAGTAGAACTCCATATTCAAGGCCAGATTTTATGTCCACATGTCATTTTGTTCCCATTTTTATTTTTGGCTGAAAAATCACAAATCCGTGATTCATGGAAGGATGACTCACTGGCTGGGGCAGGTAATGACATTTGTCTACTTTAACAGGCTGTTTATCCCCTTTCCCCCGCTATTCCCCATTGAATGCCCAATCTTAGCTGTAGCGCTGCTGACACATCGCTGCAGTGTCCTCCATCAATGTTTGGGGCACGCATTTCTCTCCCAGAATCCACCTGTGCAGCCGTGCAGTCGTCGCACTCACATTGCAGGCATCCAGAGGGACAGGGGGACGTCTATTGTGCAGCAAGGCGAGAAAATAACTTGTTTACCGGTCCGAAACCCTTCCCACCGTGGGCAATGCTACGGCCAATTGTGCACCTCACAGTAGGACCTCCGGCCAGCTGGCTCAGGCACGGTTAGGACTGAACTCCAGACTGTGGGGCTCATCAGTGCTCAGATAGCCACTGCTTTAGCTGGACGCGCACTCAGGGACCACAAATTGTACAGATGTTTTAATGTTAAAGGTGCATCACAGCGAAGAGTTTATACGAGTCGACCACATGTACTCTAGTGGAGTTAAAAGTACTCTTATCGGAGATGATTTTACGCTGAACATTTTCAGTGGGGGCTAAACGTTTCGGAAGTACAGTGCATACAAGAAGTAGGAACTCAAAGCTTGTATTACAGTTTGTTGACACCGGAGATGGTGACTCAAAACTGTATTTCAGTATGTTTTGTATGGGAAAGGAAATTATAAACTTCCCATGGAAACAGCAGGTCCAGTGGGTTGGGTAAGACATTGTGTATGTAGAAAAAAGAAACTAGCATCAGACTTCCCACTGAATTACTACTTTCATGCTAAATCAAAAACCACTTCTTGCTCGATGTAAAAAGTTATGATTCACAGCTCAAAAATCGTTCAGCAATAATTCAGTTCACAGCACACATTATTTCACAAGTGAATGAAGTAATGTGTGCTCTGACAGTAACAAAATGATCACAAACAACAGTATTTTACGAATTATCTACTGACAAACGTGTTTATGATTCTATAAAGTCATGAAGTATGGCCCACACACCCAGCTCCAAAAATGCATTAAAGTGAAAAGAGCTTTGCATGTAGCAAGGAACAAATTGTTCCATATATTGGTTAATAAATTTGCTAAATATTGTTAAACAGAAATGAGGTAAAATCTGTATATTTTTAACTCCCCACTGACCCTCTTGTTGTGGGGGCACAATCAATAATTTGTCCAACCCCCCTCCTCAGATCAGTACAAGTGCTTACCTTCACAGTGTCCTTTGCCGGTCTTCTTCCAGCCGTAGCAACACTCGAGTCTCTTGCCATAGCGACACAAACCTGGCTGGTTTCCAACAGACACCTGTCTGTAGTGTCTGGGCAGGTAGAAGAGAGGTTACATTTAACATTGGGGCACTTATCCACTGCAACTCAGAAAAGTGCATGGGGAAGAGAAGATGCAAAGTTATAGGTGTAGCCATTATATCAGTCTGCAGCAGTACATTTTAAGCATTTAGAAGACACTGCCATCCGGAGCAATTTACACATCTTGCATTCTTTTTGCACACGATCAATTTGTAGAGCTGGTAATTTACTGAGGCAATTCAGGATAAGTCTCTTGGTACAGCACTGCCCCACATGTGGAATCAGACCTATAACCTTTGAGGTGCAAGCCCTAACCATTCTGCTGCACTCCCCTATGGAAAAAGAATATGCTGCAGTATATTGTAAATATATCAAAATTATCTTCACAATATATTTAAAATATACTGCAGTATATTACATTTCCATATGGGGCTGCCACCCATTAAATGCCATGGTGGACGCAAGAGGGAGTATAGAGAGTATTGCCTCAGTGTACCCTCAAATAAATGTGGCATAAATATTTAGATTTATTCAAACCTGGAATAATATGCAGAGTTCAGGGTTTGTTGCACCAAAAATACAGTTTAAACAAGTTTAAACTTGTTTAAACTTTAAACATGCTGCAGTATATTGTAAATATATCACAATTATCATCACAATATATTTAAAATATACTGCAATATATTACATTTCCATAAGGGCTTCTATGTGATTTAATGATGTGGGGGCACCATTACATTAAATGAGAAAAAGGCCCCATGTATAATCTTTATAAATAACTGAATGTTGTATTGTTGAAACCTGTCCGGTAATCTTTCCAAAAGTTTGGAAATGGACACTTACTTGCATATTGATTTGACGTATACACGTAGGTCATGGAGATCACGGATTAGTTTTCATTACAATGTACAATATTGTGTAATTGCAAGCTGGAACCCTGACCTTCTGTGACCAGATTGAAGAACAGAAACTAAGATACTAAGAACAGAAAACATGACTTTGTTTGGCATTCATTAACACCGGCCCGTGAACAGAAGGGGAAGTGACAGTCAGACAAACTCTTATGGAAACTACTTTCTGCTGCGAAAAGGGGGAAAAACCATAGTGAGGTTAAATGAACACAAACTATTTAGTGAGACTGAACTTTAAATTGAGGTCAAACAGGATGGTGATGCAGAAAACACGCATTGGGCTTGACTGAGCACATGGATTAATCTGCACAGGGCTAATTATGGCCTTGGTGTGGAAGTGGAAAACAGTTACAAGAGCTCCTTGCCAGTATGACACAGTATGGGTGCAGAAGAGCCAGCTGGGAATGATTTGTGATAGATTAAAGAAGTGATCAGAACTATCATCCTGTTATTAAAACAGAACATCTATTGATGTTAAATAGAGTCCTCCAGCAGACACCCTATGTTTACTCAAACTGGGTTCCGCTTCTAATTAACCTTAGCTTAAAATAAGATTCTAACTTAGGCTATATCACTCCGACAACTGACAAGAGAACTGCTTATAAACAATTTCATTTCCAGGAAATGCAAATGAGAACCAATAAAAGTGCAGGTTGTTCGTGTCATGCTGTTTCAAGGAAGTGCCACTGAGGCTATCTAGGAAGCATTCCTAATGATATGATATGGTCAGTTGTAAAACTTCACATACCCGTGAGCTAAAAACACGCCACTCAGTCTGCCATTCGGGGTTCATTCTCAAGGAGTGGAGGTAAAACGGGACCAAAAAGGCTAAAAATAATCCATGTCTCCATAATCCAGGAGATTCCCAGAGCGGCCATAGAAAATGTGCAGTCCAAGAACTCTTTTAACCTTTGCCCTAGAATGCAGAGCTAAATTAAATGCCTCAGATTTCTGGCATTCTAAGACAACAGGGTGGCTTCCGAAAATGACCCTTGGTTCCAGAAGGTCTGGGAGAAACCGAGACCCGGCGGGAACCAACGGGAACAGAGCCGGGTCTGCCGATCATGACAGGTGTCCTCCTGGTTATTAGCGGCCGCCATCCGGTGAAACCCCTTGCCTCGCATCGCAAACTCTGCGGGCGCAGGCCGCGAGGAAGCGCAGTCACGCCTCCAAAGCTACATCTTTCCGCAAAGAACGACAGAACCCCCGTTCGTTTACCGCGTGCGCCATGCTGCAGGTAGCGCGTACGCATGCCCGCAGGCTTGTCGTGTAGTTTACTGAAGCTGGCACGCTTACACCCGGTGTGAAAGTGAAATAAATACTTTACCTCATCAAAGGTGTCACGCCTAAATGTATGACTCACACACTATCATTGTTAAAACGGTCGTAGTCTCATTGCTGTGAAATATCTGTCGTATCAATAGAGAGAGGCGTAAATAGGTGAACTCACCTGTAGAGGTCTGCACTACCTAAAGGGATGCACAGCAGGATAGACAGTGCACTGGTCCAGCTGATTGAGAGCATGTCTCTTCCTCACAAAAAGACTGACTACTCTACTCAGTGCAACGTTTCTCCACTAGTCCACTGATAAAAAAAATAAATGAATCAAATTACGGATTTGTGTCTCCCTCTGTCTCACACCCCACACAGTCTTCCACAGCAGTCCTTGCCAGTGCTCAGATAAAACTACACTCCTTTGCACACACTTCTCTCTTTGTTTGTCTGTTTCCCAACTCAAATTCTCTCTCTCTCTCCCTCCCTCTCAATCTCTCTCTCCCTCCCTCCCTCTCAATCTCTCTCCCTCTCCCTCCCGCCCTCTCAATCTCTCTCTCTCTCTCTCAGCTATAAGCTGGATCCCAGATGGAGCGTCTCCTTCTCTCTTGTGAAATTCCAGAGGTGGGCTGTCATTACAATGAGTGACACAGAGGGTGGGAGTGGAATAGAGAGGCTGAAGGTTAGGGAGGGGGGGGGGGGGGGGGGGGGGGGGGGGCACTAACTGAGACCCAGTATGGGAACTCAAAGATTGATAGAGGATGTCCTACTCCGGACTGATCTGTTTGATGAAACTTGGGGAGTCATCAACGCAATTTTTACATAAGGTCAGATTCTGTTAATCTTTTTTTTTTAAGCTAATTACCTCTAAGATTAAGCTAAGATCTTTTGTCACAGATCGGAATTCCAGAACATTTCCAAAGATTTTCCACAGGAAATGTAATCATGCCACTGCCGTGTTCGGGTCCGTTCCGATTGTCTATCTCTGATGTGGTCTCTTGGCAGTCATTGTGTTGCGCTGTGTATGTTTGTCATTGTGCTGACAGCGTTTAACCCTTTAATGGCCGCTCAACCGTTTGGTAGAGCACGTTTTGAGTCTTGATATCTTGTTGAAAAATATGTTGGACTTAACTCCACCTGATTGAGCCATCTCTATCGGTGTACGTGGTAGAGATGGCTCAATCGGGTGGAGTCAAGTCCAACGTATTTTTCAACAAGATATCAAGACACAAAAAGAGTGCTCCACCAAACGGTTGAGCGGCCATTAAAGGGTTAAAGGCACTGGAAATGTGCGGACACCATTGTTTTCGACGCTATCTCTTTGAGGTGCGGCAGTTCTTTGACGTTGACATAAGTGGACGTAAGTGGTGGTACCGCAAGCCGTGGTGTATATTTTGCATCACCTTTGTTAGGGGTTCCGAAGAGCATAATAGGTGTTTAACATTGTTCTCTGTGGTAATTAGCTACATTTCCTCAGCTAATTCAGGAGCTCAGTCATGCACAGGCCTGTTTTTTGCCAGCTGCACTGCGGCTTTGATGTGCCTCACACAAACAGTGCCCATAAAGTGGGGGCACTCGCACACTCTCAAGTTCAAGAGAAAATAATTTCTGCTATTAAAAGGCTTAATGAGCCTACAAGGCTTTGGGAGCATAACATCTGATCAAGTACAGTAATGCTCCCTGCAGTCTCTGCAGTGCTCCTCCTGGATTAGTCCTTGTTTTAAGCTACATGAACAATTTCAAAATGGGGGGGGAGGTGTATTCACAGTTACAACTTAAAAACTGCCAGTCCTCAAATGCCTAACAGCAAGGCATTTCCCACAAAATTCCATCCAAGATGAAACACGCACACGCGTCAAAATCAAAGAAACAAATGTGAGATCACGAAAAAAAAAGAACAACGTGTGAATACCTTTTAAAAAATCAAAAGATATCCTCATGCGTGTCTTGCTACTCATCATTTTACAGTAGCACAAGCTAAAAAAGCTGTGACATTGATTTTTTTTTAAAATTTGGAAATCAGACCCCATCTAGGGGGGCAGTGTAGCACAAGGGTTAGGGACCTGAGCTTTGTCTGAGGTTTCATTCCCAGGTAGGGCATCGCTGTTGTGCCCTTGAGAAAGGTTCTTAACCTGAATTGCTTAAGCAAAATATTAGGCTGCAAAAAATTTTAAACTGTGCCCCGTTGCAATTCACTGTTGCACTATCTGTGACAAACAAAGCCACAAGCAGATTAGTTACAATTTCCTTTCTGTAGCAATCTTGTACTTTCAACTTTGAGCTACAGCACCGGCGGAAACAGAAGTATGATGAATATATTAAATATGGATGGCCTTTAACCAAAATGTTACAGTTTTGACTCCCAGGGACTATAGCTAATGGCTATAGCCTACAGGTAAAATATTAATTGTGAAAATGTTGCAGAAAAGTTTCTGGTATGTTTGACTGAAGATCTCTTTTTGACATGTGACTCAAAAATTCTGTAATCAGAGCAGAATCTACAATCTGAGAGAACATACAGTATGTAAGTGCATCCCCTTACTGCTGGAGATGCATGTAAAATGCATTTTGGCCCTTGTCAGATTTTAATAGACACCCATTTTAATGTCTGTCATCAACAGTTTTTATTTTGTTATATGAACTATACTGCAGTTTTTAGTTTTAAATTAATAGTCTGAACATTATTTGTGCTATATGTTCTGTTCATTGTATCGACTGTTATGATAAAGACCTTTCAAATTCCACTACATTTGGCATATTAAATACAAACCTGTATGAAGACATTGGTTGCACATTTTAAGTGGTTACAAATCACATCTCTTGTTAATGCATTTGGTTCATTTTGAGGTGAATACCGAATGTTGGAATCGACCTATTCTGACACAAGGTGTGTGGGCAGAGGACGACAGCTACTTCCTTTGACAGGAACCGTCAAATTGTTTTATTTAAGCAAGGGCACATTTATTTACCTGTCAACAGCTGGAGGAATGCGAGTCTGAAGATATCAGCAGGCACCTTTCGTTTTTTTAAACACAGATACCTCTATATACAGTATTTATTATATGCTATCACTTGGGCCACCAGTTTGTTTCCACCACGTGACCTGCAGGGATTTAAACTTGCATTCCAATGGTTATACTCCAGGGGTCACCATAGGCACTCCAACGGCACAGTCAAGTGACTAAGCATTTCACAATTGGGTTTTGTAATTGAGACGTTTATAAAAAAACAATTAGTTGATCTATGGGAAGAGTCAGAGAAAGGAAAGTGAAGATGGATTAAATGGTACAAAAAGCACGTCTTTGAGCGAACGAGTGAAGCAGCATCCGCCTGGCACACCGCATACTCGCGGATTGAATTTATTTTGCACAACTTGCAATTTAACAATAAATCACACAAAGAAGATACCAATAGACCGACATTTGAAACCTAACCTCATAGAAGAGACTGGCCATGATAATATATAATCTCATTTCATTTTGACTTTGTACATGACATTCACCACTTTTATTTCATTTTTGTGTTTACTTTTTAAAAATACTGTAGCGTCTCCATGGTAGTAAGTAATTGAACTGAATTCAACACTTGGGGTGTCGCTTCTGAACATCACCATCAATCATCATCTATGCTTAGTTAGTGGCAATTACTGAAGTACCGTGGGAGAAAACAAGGGGAAACAAACTGGTGGCCCATATAATTAATGGGCAATAATTAATCTAGAACCGTGAGAAATATTATAGGAATTATTAAATAAACATTAGCAAATGGCGGTCCATTGAGAATTTAGCACCTCATGGTTAAATCAGGTACTGCTTACTGTACTTTACCCTTATTTTCTTCTGAAGTTCCAAACAAGGTATTACACCACCCCTGAATGTCTGAAACTGGCAGGGCACAGTTCTGTAGCGTTTTGCACAGTGTTACCCTTTTCCTCCACATGGGGCAGCATTGCACTTTTTTTTGTTGCACTGTGCTATGCAATTTGTGGATTGCCAAGAGAGAAACAGAAAACACTACCGTGCAATCTCTATATACGGTATATCTACACGATTAATGACAGAGCCTTCAGGGCTGCTTGAATGTCCCTGGTGATGACAAATAGATTCTAAGCGTATTCATTTCTTATGTCATTATGCTGAGCATTACGCGGTTAATAGAATAGGATCACGTAATGTCCACGTTAACTCAGATATCAATATGCATCGCGCAATCAAGCCATGTCCACCTTCGGATACATTGATTAATGTTACTGGCTGACGCCGTGGAAGGTGTTGTTACTGCTTTTAGGTTATGTTATTGGGGGGAAATATACTGGGGAATTATAATTGGGCTTCAGATGTGATTGTTTCAGTTCCTTTTCGCAGTCTCAGAATATCACATCCTGCCTTGCCTCATCTCCCTTCCACGCCTGCACGCAGAAGCCCTTGGAATTGTGGGAGTGGAATTTTACCAGTGGGAGGCTTTGTGGCAGTCTTCTGCCTTTCAGTCACAAGAGGTCCCTCTCTGCTCAGGTTTGCTCAGTCGGGCAGGAGGAAGTAGCGTTGTTTCACTTCCTCTTTATTGCTGCACTCAACAGACTGTTTCATCACACAAGAGGAAGAGACACACGCACTTGCATTATTCAAATAAAAACTCAAGTTCGACGGGTTAACATGAGACGTGGTCTTTTGCAGAACCGACCTTCCCTTTTGCTCCAAGAAAGATTAACATTGTGCTGCAAGTGCATGAATGTAGCCCCACTACAGAGGATTCCTTTTTTATCAGTTATGCAAAGATATTCATTATGTAATTTTCACTTTTACAGATTTTGAATCTACCTCGCAATGATAGAATCATGTCTTCGCCGCCATCTTTTAGGGAAAGCCCTGCCAGCTTCCTAAACTGTTCTCAAATACATATGTTTCTTCATTTCAAAGAGCGGTATACTCATAATCTCTTGCAGAGTAGATTAGCGTTTTGTGATTTTACAAATGACTGATAAAGACTAGGTTTGGGCTTTTAAAATCTCTATTTTCTTAAAACAGGTAGGCACCTTAAAAGCTTTTTATTTGCTTTACAGAATCATGCGGTATGGGGCATTTCTCGCTTCTAAATGTGCACATGGCAGAATTTGCAGGTAGCCTATTTCTCATATCAGAGGAAGAAGCAGACATGACTTTGACTATAAAAGGAAATGGGGGACTGTTGAAGGAGTTATTTTGAAAGTGCCGTCCACGCAACCACATCCTGCCCTGAGTAGGAGGTGAACTGCGTGTGTCACCATGAAAATGGCTACAGTCACTCTACAGAGAGCGGGAGTCGAACAGGCGGCTCTATGCGGCCCGTGGGCTTTTCTGGGAAGGTTCAGCTCCCAATGTAACCTGTGCACACAGGGGGAATGGAAACACTGGACGGAGCACAACCATAACCATTATTTACTTAGTTATTTACTGAAATTTTACCAAACCCAAACTGAATGCTAAAAAAGAGAGAAAAAATCCTATTTAAACTATTTTTTACAATTTATTTATTTATGATCATATATTTAGCGGTTGTGTGGCAACCTGCAAAAAATAAATGCACTCCTGCAAGACTGAATTGTGCCACACAGAACGTCCACCATGCTAAAAATGTTTGCGTTGTTTCTGTCTGACATCACAGCGCCATGGCATGACTGCACTGGCGCTGAAAAATGGCTCTGGAAATGACAAAAGCTGGAGATAAGAGCATAGCAGAAATGCCAGGACCAGAGCGACACTTTCTGCCCTTTCTGCGTGCGAGAGCGATGGAGCTAACGTCCCCGTGGGGGAAATATGCCCAGCTAGCCTTCGCTTGAACAGCTGTGACCTTGAACACATCCTGAGCAAAGGCCTACAGCTGTGTCTGGCCCAGCCGGGCAGCGTCTAACACAAGTCACATCTTACATATGACATATGTGCCTGCTTTAGGCCTACACTTGAAATGCTATTGTCAAAATCAAGTCAAAATTTTCAAATAAGGTAAAATAATCATATTTTTGGTGGGGGTAATAAGCTGTGACTGTAACCTTATTTCACATCATAAATGTGCTTTTTCTTTTTCATAAAAATGAACACCATATCCACAAAGCCACAGTTCTTTTGTTGGAATTAAATGTTTATTTACAGAACTGAGCTCGCTGTGTCCCAGCTACCTCGGTGCTGTGTTCACTAAAATAGCTCACTTAAAAAATATTTAAAAAGATTAAATTAATATTCTCTGACAGATGGTCACATCCATGTGTGAACTCAAGTTTCGCTATGTACATGATCAGTGTGAAAGCAACTGTAATAGAGTAGGCTACACATGGACCTAGATACAGTGCCCAGCTAATGGGGACCTGTCTTTGACACAGAACTGTCTCTGACTTATTTAAGTTCAACCCACACACAACTAACAACTACCAGGATATAGAATGACACGTCATTCTATATCCTGCTCAGTAAAAGCGTGTTCTCTCAGCATTCCCTTCTTCCTAATTTCTCCTCCTGTTTTACTTCCTAATATATTTATCACGGGAGCATTCGTATTGATTTAATAACCCGCGGTTCCCAGTCAACGTTTTTTGCAAGGGGAAGGGGGTGATTATCCTTGGCCGTGCCGACGCGTTTCTGAAGAACTCGGGCTGTATTTACCATGATTCTGACCCGGTGAGTCACAGCATTCTTCTCCCATGATCCCGATTAAGCGGGCTCACTGAGGTGTGCGCCCTTCCCCTTTGTGTGATCAAGCGCACACGGCAACGGGCTTTAGACCCAACCCCCCCGTCCCGCTCACATTTCGCGGAAAAACCCTCGCGAACGACGTAACCTCGATTAATCAGCTGCGCCGTCTGTCTGAGAATTGAACATATTTTTCTGCTCGAGCTTGCAGGAGATTTATAGAGGCTGATTAGGGAATAAATTGCAATCAAAATGTTCTCTGGTTTATGATAGCCTACAGGAGTGTCTGTGTCAGAATGGACATGCAGGTGCAATGGTACATTTGGGGAGGCAAGAGATTAAAGGAACGCTCTCCTAAAATAATTCACATAATGTTGCATTGTTCCGAGATGTAAAGGCCTCTCCTTGAGTGGGAGCAGCTTGTAAACAAAGATTTCTCTGTCTAAATCAGTACAGACACATGGTTTGACTTTGAAATCCCGTAGGCTATATGTGAGTTTGGGGAAGAATGCAGACATGGGAGAGATTATGTAAGCATGTGTTGGGTACGGTAATTTATCACAGTATGCAGCATTTTTTTAACATTTTTTTAAAATGTCTTTTACTCTGTACATGCAGTTCTGCATTAAACCAGGTGTGACATAGCGATTTGTTTCTGCAGGGTGCTTGCATAAATCTACTGCACGTATACCTGCAAAGTCGGTCGAAATAATCTCAGAGTAAAGTCATTTCATGCTGGGGCCTCTGTGAGTTTTCAGCGGCAGTTCACAGTAAAATGGCCAGAGTTAACTCGACTCTAACAGAGCTGTGGTTACAAGGACACGTAGGACATCCGAAACACACCCATGATGAAGTATCGATCTGAGAAAAAGAAAAAAAAATTCCAGTTCAGGTTTTTTTTGGCATTGTATAGCTATTAAAGATATCTTAAAATAAAAGCGTCACGTCTTGCGGCGTAGAACGTTTCATAGATGAAAGGAGGGACTTCAGAGGGAAGTCACAAGGGAACGGCAGCCTTGCGTCATGCTAGCATATGCAGTGCACACGATGACCGTAATGTTTTTCAGTGCCTCTGCTGGAATGGTAAACAGATGAGAGACGTGGGTACCGGACTGCTTTGTTGGCAACAGGGGGGGCGTGGTCCTGGGGAAACGGGAGCACGGCACAATCGGGGTTAAATGCCTATACTGTAAATGCCTGTTTACACAGGTGTGTCCCCCGTACAGAACAGAGTTAAGCCATGATAAACCGCACGCAGAGAGCAGTGTAAGCAGGCACCATTTTGTAGCCTATAACCGACCACTACGCCCCAAACAGCGTTTGTGTCCCGCGACAGCTTTGTATGTGCAAAAAAAGAACAAATTATTAGGAGTAGCAAGGAAGCTGCAAAATCGTCATTTGAGTTTGAAACAACTTTATTGGTCGAGTTATGAAACGTACACAGTACATAGATTTGGTTGAATGAGCACCTTTCAATCATTATGCACATGTATAAGTGTGTGCTCATGTACATTATGCAATTTAAAAAAAGAAGCTGCTTTCTGAAACCTATACTGGTGCGTGGGAAAATACTTCAGTTGTTTACTTCATTAATAAACAGTGGATGTGCGTATGTGTTCATTCTGTTCTTTCTGATATGGGCTTTAGAAATATCTGCATGCCATGTTTTCTGCATGCGTGTTACAGTTCACCGTTGATGTCTGCTTTTTGCTGTGAATACCAGATGGCTTGTAACTAACACACTTTAAGCCCTTGAGGACACACCTCCGCCCCAGGTTACTCCTGTCTACAGAACCATACTCGCTTACTGATAAATAACCACCCCTCCCCCCTCACACACACACACACACACACACACACACACACACACACACACACACACACACACACACACACACACACACACACTGTGAGAACTTTCCCCTCTAGCAACTCTGCTCTTCTGCCAGGTAGATACATTCACTGATAGGACATGCGCAGACATGGCCTTGGGCATGGTGTGCTTTACAGACCGAGGCTCATGGCTATGCTGCCTATGCCTATCACAATGATAAAACAGGTAACAAATGGAAACCATGTCTATTAAATATTTCCAAATTGCTTTCACCTGTACATGTATGCGTTCGCCATAAAACCAAGGACTGAAATAAAAGACCGAGCTGAAAATTCCTACAGCATGTGACCAGTCTTCTGTTACAGTGTCCTCGAATGCATTCAAACCACTTTAAAGTGATAGTGCAATCGCTTTTCTAAGCCCTTTTCTGCAGCTTCCATTTGAACTTGGAGCCGTGGGTAGGTGTGGTTATATGACGATGATGCCACAAGGTCATATTATGAATATTCATACGGCCAATGAGTGAAAGGGTGTGTCTTGGTGAACTGACTCAGCCCCCTTCCTGCTGTCTGCCACGGAGCTCTCTGCTCACTTTACTAGCCGAGACTCCACCTATTTTTATGCTAAGGATTTCGGGACTCCATGAATCCCCGGAAATGCAGCGCATGGTAAGCCGGTTTCACGCCAAAAAAGGGCCCCCCGACAAATTCGGCCTTCATGAACTCTCGTCGGCTCAGATATACGTCATATGCGTCACGTTTTAGGTATACGTTTGCTCCGCCAGTCTAAAAATTGCCAGCTGCAATGTGAACTTGATAACGCCAAAATTAATAACGTTAGCAATGTGTGTTTATAAGTGTTATCAGCTAATGTTTGGGAAAGCTAGCTGGCTAGCGCATCAAAATAGCATCAATTATCAGGAAATTGGACATATTTAGCAAGTTACGTGACCTACCGCTAATTAGCTACCTGGTGAATGCTAGCGTTAATGTGAACTAGATACCGTCGAAATAAATAGCAATTTATGTTTGAGTGTTGTCTGCTATTGTTTGGAAAAGCTAGCTGGCTAGCACATCAAGTGGCTCTAATTTTCAGGGATTTGGACAAATTTGTCCAGTTACGTGACCTAGCTAGCTGTACCGCTAGCTAGGCTACCTGGCGAATGCAGACGTGTTTGGGCCAGCTAAGTGGCTAGCACATTAGTAGCGCATTAGATCGTGCAAAATTAACAATAAGGTGTGGGGCAGGTGAACATGCTTGTGTGAATGATGTGTATGAACCATGCAGTGATGTTGAGTGTTATGTGCTAACTAATGTTTGGAAGAGCTAGCTGGCTAGCGCATCAAAATAGCTCCAATTATCGGGAAATTGGACATATTTAGCGTTACGTGACCGATAGCAAGCTATAGCTACCTGCCGAACGCTTGGCAGTTACATATCGCTGTAATGTAATGCTCGGCTGGCTAGCAGTTAAATGAAATTACCGGGGAAACTGGTCAGATTTGGCTAAAATATACAGCTTGCTATGTGCAAAATGAGTAGCTACAGGCCATGTGTCACATTTCTAAAATGAATAAAGTTTAACGCAGCATACGTTACATTACTAAACACTGCCTTGAGTGAGTATTATTGGTGACAGATGCTGCTGAGGACGACTCGACAAGCTTGCACGTATACCTAAAACGTGACGTATCTGGCGTATATCTGAGCCGACGAGAGTTCGTGAAGGGCAGGGGGGACCAAATTTGTCGGGGGGCCCAAATTTGTCGGGGGGCCCTTTTTTGGCGTGACACCGAAACAGAAACTCAGACGACACCCACTTTGACGCAATATGAGATTTTCGGATATTGTGTATGATCATAGTCTAACCCGAAACATTGGGTTTCAACGCGAAAAGTCAGTTTTTGACTGCAGTATCACTTTAAGAGGTAAAAGGCACATACTACATAATGTGTGCCTCGTACCGACGTATAACTCAAGTTTTATTCATGTCTCTCTTGAAAAAGAAATCACCCCTGTGCCAAATAATCAGGAATGTAGACTGCCGTAACATGTCCATGACGTCTTTAAAATTCCACAGCATCTGGGGCATGAAATTCACGTGTATAAAAATCGGCTCCGTCCACACGGCGGCATCCCCCTCGGCTGAATCAGGCAGTGATACGAAGTTAATCAAAGACATTCGCCATACAAAATAATAGCCTTTACTTCGAGTCATGAAGGAGTCTGCTTTGATCTGTGTTTAGTTAAGTGTTCGGCTCTGAGTGAAGCCAGCCTGACCTCTTTGCCAGGCGGAAGGACACAGTGCACCACACTCCCCCTTAATGTGTGACGCTTGTTTCAGATACACATCCGTGCTCACTCAGCTAGCAAAGACGCAAACAGTTCAACACAGCCAAGGGAAGACATTGGCCTGTCCGGTGGTTATTATGCGTTGTCTTCATCATTAAGTCCAGACACAGAGCTGTACAACTAGGGAAGTAGAATGTGCTAGAACAGGTGGTCCACTTTAGAATTTTATGTCCTTCTTTGCCCTATTTTGCACTTAAAATGTATTATTATTCTAGGTCTCATAATTGACATATGCTTCTCATGGTTATCACAGAGGTTACCATAGGCGCTATTCTCAACTGATCAATACATTTAAAATTTAAATATTGCTTTTTACAAAAATACTACGACAGACAACTTCAGAGATCACATTCCATACAATCTGCTTATATGGATTATATACTGTATAATGTTCTTAGTGGTGCACCTACTATTAATTTATAATATATGATTTAAGCAATAATATATAAAATATATGAACACTACATGCTTTGCGAGAGAGGGAGAAAAACCATGATGAACTCCTCCTCAACTCCTCCTCAACTTTTAAAAGGGAAAAAGTCTGTTTTGGTAAGACTGTTACAGTATATCTGTTTGTATAACCAATTCCAGCTGTAACTTGACTTCACAATAGATAAAACAAATTGCCTTGGTATTATATAAATTTGATATATTTCAGTTATATTTTTAACTTCATTGCATATTTTAGTTATTTGATTTACTTGTGTTATTTAATAAGTTACAGTCTGCATACAAGAGGCTTTACTATCCCCATTTTTTAAAGTTACAATGGACAAAGTGAAGTGGAATCGACACAGTATGGCACCTAAATCTAACGATTTTCAGGACATTACACGACATGGTCCGATGCACAACTGGGCCATTCATCTCAGCAGAGTGAAATACCGCACGCCGCATGATTGATAGTGTGTTAAAAGACAACGTAAACTTTCTTTGATCTCTGCACACACCCGCTGCCCTTGGTAAGAGCCCGTACAATCGAGGGCAGATGCCTAACCGTGTACTGTAGGCCCTGTACGCTGATGGAAGGCATGGCAGTCCTGGTACTGTGCAAACAACAGAAGCGGTGGGCGAATCTTGCCGCGTGATGCGCAAAGCTTGCATGTGTTCTAGCTTCCTCCGTCACAGATAGAGGAAGTGGACAACTGCACAGGGAACAGAAATAGAACGCACAGACAACAGGAGACAAAAGTTATGGCGGTGCGCTCTCCCCACAGACCTGGTTTCAATCTCTTTAGCAGGCTTGGGAACGGGAGGCCCGGCTGATTTACGCGTCTCGGGGAGGAAGACAGCTGACTCGCTGCGTGTGCTTGGAGACCCAACACGTGTACCTGCAGTACACGTTACTTCACACGCACATTCGCAGATGCGGACACGCCGACAAACGCAGACATGTTCGATATGAACAGACTCGTTCACGCACAGTAAAAAAAAAAAAAAACATCTCTCCGTCATCGTATTACTGTGGAATTATCTCAATTTATTATTTCTACAGGAAGCCTTTTTCACAAACCGTCTCACCTTGCTCTTCAGAAGCTGTATTTCTTAATGTGACCTTTTAACCAATTACGAATGTGTATGTCATATGCATTTGTTCATAGGTTTTCATGCTGCATGTCATATACGTGTTCATATGCTCCCCGTTCATGTAATCATCCATCTGGCAATCATGTCTTGATAGTGATTGCCTTCAAATGTGGGTAGAAAACAGGCGTAGGGACTGCAATATTGCTAAAATTGTGAAAGACGAATGGTGATGTCATCAGCTCTATTGTCCATTACCATAACCTGCATGAGCACTAGAGGCATGTTAGCAGACACATGCCTATTACATAATACACACAGTTATATACAGCTCCGTAGAGCTTCAAGATTATTGTATTCCGTGGCCTCGCACTACAAATGTTATAGGCAGACGAGCCATATTTGGAATTTGGCATTGATTCTGAGAGAAATGACAGAGAAGCAAATTCCGCAGAAGGTTCTGATCAAGTGAGTCTAATCTGTTGGGAGATACAGTGTGTCTCCATTAGCAAAAAAGCTCTGACCAAACACTGCAGTGCCTGCCTGGGAAAGAGAACACAAACACTGCATTACTGTCTGGCTTTTCAACTTAGTAGCACAATATTACTTTTTTGTTTTCATTTCATAATAACGTTATAACACAGAGTTCTGGGCACAGACGACTGGGCTGACCTCATGTACCCATGAAACGTTAGCAACGGCGTGACTGCTACTGCGTTGCTTGTGACGTCCGTGTCCGTGCCGTGTCGGCTGCTCTGAACACATGTACAGTCGTACTGGGCGAAATGTTCTGCGCGCGCTCGGCACCGCCATTAGCTTGCTTTCGCTCCGTCTACGCCCTCAGACAAAGCTGTGAGCTGAAGCGCGCTGGGAGACCTCCCTCGAAATGGAAGAGAGAGGTTGCGTTCGATAGCTTTGCGCTGCGGCGAAGAAGGACACGTGAGTCGACGGGCTATCATACGCTTCGCAGCTCTGTTTCTGCTTCTCACCACTTCCTTTCCACGTAGGCCCCCCCTTTTTTTTTCAGCAACAGGCTCCCGCTTATCTGTGACAAGGAGCTCGGAATAACCAGACTGAGCAGAGCATTCACACAGCCACCATGCCTAGAGGCGCTGCGGACGAGGGCTTTTCTTTACTGACACAAACGTTATAAAAGATTCATTATATTATTTTCAGACCAGGAGGGTTGATTGGTAAATAGTTGGGCTTCTGTCGAGAAAACTGAAGCGGCAAACTAAGTTTGCAGAGGAAGCAGGAAGTGACACAAGGCCAATGGTGTCAATGAGCTTTCGCACCATTCGTCAGGCTTTTTTTGAACAGCTATTTTGTATATAAAACGGCCTTCGACATAGGCCTGCCTAGGTTTCCAGTCGCCAGTAACAGAGGTTAAAGATGGTGGCCAGTAACCATGGTTTTATATCTATGAACCAATCATCAGCTATCTGGCTTCTGAGATCCAATTATGACATCACAGTGGGTTAGAAAGTGCATGACACTTTGCCGTAGGTACCCAGGTAAGATGGCTGCCAAATTGTTCCATTTCAGAATTCCAAATTACTATTACATATGTCACATCGATGGTTCTATATCTATGGGAGTACATTTAAGTAGAAGAGTCTGCAAAGAGAAAAAGTATCTAAAATGTGTCTATGCTGATTTTATGTAAAATGACATGAGATTTATGGTGACAACTGAATAGTTCCACATTGTTTCAGACTCAATGCTAGCCTGCATATTTTTAGAACATTTTGGAAATAAATGGCCTAGAAATGGCCCTTGGAAAGATCTGGTGGACAAGTCCAGATTTGTGAATGACCTGCTGGAAGACTACATGACCCCTCTCAAAATTCATAACCCCCTTCCCTCCCACATCCAACACACTGACACGCACGCACGCACACACGCACGCACACTGACACGCACGCGCGCGCACACACACACACACACACACACACACACACACACACACACACACACACACACACACACACACACACAGTCACCTCCAGGGTGCAACAGGTTTCATTTCACCATCACCTCAGCTCAGGTGCTTTCCAGTCCATTTGTAACACATTCTTTCAGTTTGACAGGAGAAATGAAATCGGAGAGACTGCCCATTCGGCTGAGCTGTTGTTTTCACAAGGATATGTGCTTGAAAGAGAAAGAATATCAAAGCAATAGAAATCATCTTGTTAAAATGGCTGCATGCGGATGTCTCGCATACATTTATGGGTGTTAATACAATGCGGTGCTCTTTGCAATTCAATGACTGAATTGCACAGGGGAAATTGCAGGAACTGATTCACTGATTAATCACACCCAACCTGTTGGCTCTCTTTTAGGGCCTTCAATCAATCAATCAATCAAGCAAATTGTTCGTGATATAATATTCATAAAAGGAATATTAACCCGAGAGGGTGAATTTAAATGCATTGTCCATTTAAAATTTAAATGAAATCAATGAAATACGATCAAGTTGTGTTCAATCTGAGATAGAGAGACATCTTAGTATAACACATAATGGACCAATGATGGCCGGTCAAGAAAAAATTGACCATATTTGGAACAAAGTTTGCAGAGGAAGCAGGAAGTGACACAAGGCCAATGGTGTCAATGAGGTTTCGCACCATTCGTCAGGCTTTTTTTGAACAGCTATTTTGTATATAAAACGGCCTTCGACATAGGCCTGCCTAGGTTTCCAGTCGCCAGTAACAGAGGTTAAAGACAAAATGGTGGATTTAAAAGAAAGATGTTTTATTATTCATTGGAGACTGATTCATCATTAAAATGAATTTGTAATCATAGGTCATTTTCATCGTAGGTCACATATTTTCTTGAGCAAGCCAAAGAAATGTAATTCTGTTCTAGGCTGCTGAAGTTCATTTTGTACTGCCAAATGGAAATATCAAAAAAAAATAAAAATTTCAGAATGGTACTGCAAAATAAACCCAAAAAGTATTTAGTCAATCAAGTGTTCTGAACATATGATAATTAAAAACCTTTTTGCTGTTTCATTCTTCCAGTAAAATTCAGATAGTATAAGTATGAATGTTAACCAAAAATGAATTCCCGATTCTTTACGTTTAAAAAAAATAATTGAACATTGAAAGATTTGGTGAACAATTTGGACAAAACAAAGATCTCATCATGCTTTTCTTCACACATGCATTGGCTTTATGCATAAAAATAATTATTACTGTTCGTCATTAAATCACTGGCATGCTGGGACAAAATGTACGTCGTGCAGTACATGCTTTACGTAGGCAATCAGTGACATGAGTGAATACTTTAAACCAGTTACTTTAAACCACCTTAAGTTTGTATTTTTAAACCATTCTTTCTTCTTTCTCTTTTACATTTTGCTTTGAGTAGCCATTTCAAAAACTGCACCTGTTTATATATTCAACAAATTGCACAAAATCAGAAAGCTGTTCGAAAACCTTCCTCCAGAAACTACATGCATGTTGACGGATGCCAATCCTATGAGCTCAGGACAGTGGATAAATTGATTCCTTTTTAAAACAGTTTAAACTCTGATGATTTAGTGCAGTTTCACAGTAAGCAATTACGGGCCACGTATATAGTTCGCTACATTCAGTTACTTGATTCTGTTAGTATGGGACAATTGTGATATTTGCTGCTGCTCTCCATAATGCCAAAATGAAAAGACCCATAATCTTTTCAACGACATGTTTCCTGCTACACAAGAAAGTCACGTCAACGTTATGTCCAGGGTGAAAGAGATGCTTTTTCTGAACTAAAATGAAATCCCCCATTTATAGTTGGAATTATCTTTGAGAGTGCAAAACAGTACTGTCATAAACAGACAAGAACAGGAAGTAATTTTTTTTTGGCATCAGACACCTCTACCCGCATTTCTACAGACACTGTCCACAAGCAGGGTCAAGACAGTGCTAAGATTGTTAAATTTTAGAGTGTTAGGTTATTTTTTTTGTCTTTCATTATAAATAGAAAAGACATGTCTCTTCTTGATGTTGTCTGACTGGCAGTGAAAGAATATTTCTACAAGTGTGATTCTGGACTTGATCTGTACCACAATCATGCAACCTTCCCTCGTAGCACTATTCATCCAAAAAGAAAACCATTAATCTTGGCATTTCACGTTTTTCATTCAGATTTACGACAAATACATTCAGATGCATAACTAGCTGTTGCAAGCCTAAAACCCCAAGTAATGTAAAACATGTTGATACAAAAAAAAATTTAATAAAAATAATAATAATAATGTATTGACATCCTGTTATTGTGCTTGAATTTTTTAAATTGGTTTCTGAGTTTCAAAAAGGGTCCGTAAAAGTAACACTTTTTTACGGTAACGGGATGAACATCGCAGAAACGCAACAGTTTTGTCCCGTCATTATAAATGAAATGACTGCGTAATTCAACACTGAGTCAGTGAGGTTGCAATGTGAACTTCAGCTGAACAGGAAGCCTGCGCTTACATTTCCCCATACCGTTTTAAAATGAAGAAGTGATTAGCATTCTCCGTTATATACAGTTGAATGCAAAAGTATTGGGACAGTAACATTATTTTTTGTTGTTGTTGTTGGCTGTAATTCCTACGCAGATCACTCTGTTGCCAGATATGGAGTAGATGTGGATGGATCACTGCAAGGGTTATTTCTCCGGACTCATTTTCCTATAGAACTCTATGGGGAAAAAAGTCAGGAGAAACAACCCTTAAAGTGATCCATCCACATCTACTCCATATCTGGCAACAGAGTGATGGTTTGGGGCTCGTTTGATAGCTCAGACCCTTGATAACTTACAGCCATTTAGCCAGCCATGTGTTCCATACTGTAGAAGTGTAATTTACAGCTGAATCTAGTCTCACCCCCCAATTTCCATAGAGATCCATTCAAATGCAGAGAGGTTATAGTATCGCTTGTAACAGTACCTGAAAATAAGATATCGACAGTTTTTTGATGTTGATGGTCTCAGACTTCAGGAAGTAACAGCATGTAAAGGATATGCGACCAAATATGAAATATGATACTTTAAAAATACGTTAAAGCAAAGGGTATGAATACTTATGTAAATGAGAAATTGTATTTTTTTATTTTTAATAAATTTGCAAAAATCTCAAAAAAACTTTTTTCACATTGTCATTATGGGGTGTTGTGTGTAGAATTTTGAGGGAAAAAATGAATTTAATCAATTTTGGAATAAGGCTGTAACAGAACAAAATGTGGAAAAAGTGAAGCGCTGTGAATACTTTCCGGATGCACTGTATATAATCTTCAAAAAAAGAAAGTATACATACAAAAACATTGAGTTAGCCCCCATGTGCATAGCTACCTGTATGTGTATATCGGTCATATCTTCCCTAGTAAAAATGTGTTTTCTATACCTTATGTATGCTCTCTTTTTTATGGATATAACAGACGAACCCCTGTATGCATGTGCTAACTTTAATTAAATTATTAAGAGGAAAATTTATGAAATCTGGAAATAAAGTGAACTTTCAGGCATGCCCTTGAGGCTGTTTTTCAGTCAAATGTATGCTGTAATTCAACACCTAAATTACCCCTCTATTGTCAGAGGTGTAGTTCTCAGAAAAAAGGAAGAAAAATAAACAAAGCAAAAGGGTAATTGCCGGAGAACTTTTCATTGGGTCAGTGAAGCAGTATTTCAAGGACTAGCAGGAGTTGTGAAATTCGCAAACAAAAAACATGACATGCCCAAGCTGTCAGAGAAGAAGGCCTGATAGAAAAAAAGGAAAATATATTGCTTGCCTCTATCTGATCCTCTGTAGACATGGAAACACTAACACAGTGTCCTCAAAGAGGTCAGATTTTGTGATGCATTTATTTTGGAGTACTGCCCACATTCTTCAGAGGTGAGATCAGCATTTTGAGTTAATAATCGTAACAGTATACAACTTGAGCACCGGGGCTAATACATACAGTATATCTGAAATTGTGTCATTGCTTTCTTGTTTTCTGATATAGAGCAGTCTTCTTTTCATCTGTCATTGTGAAATAATCTTACTAGCTAATTTATATTTTTTACGGCAGCAAACGCTTCCTTACTTCCTTGATCTGCATTCTGAAAACAGGCAATGAGTCTTTAACGATGCACATTTTCACTTTCTCAAAAGGAGAAAGGAGTATGCATAGAGATAGAACCATAGATGTGACATATGTCATAGTTAGTGGCACAATTTTTGAGACCATACCCAGGTAAGATGGTGGCCAGTAACCATGGTTTTATATCTATGAACCAATCATCAGCTATCTGGCTTCTGAGATCCAATTATGACATCACAGTGGGTTAGAAAGTGCATGACACTTTGCCGTCGGTACCCAGGTAAGATGGCTGCCAAATTGTTCCATTTCAGAATTCCAAATTACTATTACATATGTCACATCGATGGTTCTATATCTATGGGAGTACATTTAAGTAGAAGAGTCTGCAAAGAGAAAAAGTATCTAAAATGTGTCTATGCTGATTTTATGTAAAATGACATGAGATTTATGGTGACAACTGAATAGTTCCACATTGTTTCAGACTCAATGCTAGCCTGCATATTTTTAGAACATTTTGGAAATAAATGGCCTAGAAATGGCCCTTGGAAAGATCTGGTGGACAAGTCCAGATTTGTGAATGACCTGCTGGAAGACTACATGACCCCTCTCAAAATTCATAACCCCCTTCCCTCCCACATCCAACACACTGACACGCACGCACGCACACACGCACGCACACTGACACGCACGCGCGCGCACACACACACACACACACACACACACACACAGTCACCTCCAGGGTGCAACAGGTTTCATTTCACCATCACCTCAGCTCAGGTGCTTTCCAGTCCATTTGTAACACATTCTTTCAGTTTGACAGGAGAAATGAAATCGGAGAGACTGCCCATTCGGCTGAGCTGTTGTTTTCACAAGGATATGTGCTTGAAAGAGAAAGAATATCAAAGCAATAGAAATCATCTTGTTAAAATGGCTGCATGCGGATGTCTCGCATACATTTATGGGTGTTAATACAATGCGGTGCTCTTTGCAATTCAATGACTGAATTGCACAGGGGAAATTGCAGGAACCGATTCACTGATTAATCACACCCAACCTGTTGGCTCTCTTTTAGGGCCTTCAATCAATCAATCAATCAAGCAAATTGTTCGTGATATAATATTCATAAAAGGAATATTAACCCGAGAGGGTGAATTTAAATGCATTGTCCATTTAAAATTTAAATGAAATCAATGAAATACGATCAAGTTGTGTTCAATCTGAGATAGAGAGACATCTTAGTATAACACATAATGGACCAATGATGGCCGGGTCAAGAAAAAATTGACCATATTTGGAACAAATATGTTTTAAAAGAAATTGAAATATTAGTAAACAAGCAAATCTGGTTTGCAGTTTTAGTACAATTGACCAAAGACCTGAGAAACATTGCTAGAACTTCATATCACCAAAGGGCCTTCATATCACATATCACTTTTATGCTGTGCTGAGACATTAAAAAGCACGTCGGTCATCCTCCACTGAAACACAAGTATTCCTTTTGCTGGGATTGTGTTCAAGTAGTACTACTGTGTGCAGTTTACTTTGTGTGTGTTTGCTCTTTCTCTCTTATGGTTGCTTGTGTTTTCTTTTTGATTCATTTTAAAATTAATCAAACAATTAAGGCCGATTTATACTTTCTAAGACAACCCCTTGTGCGCCAGATTTTCTGTCTCATTGACGTAATTTGGAACGCCTCACAGGCTGTGAGCCACTTGTCTCGTACATCCCAAATTTTTTAGCGGCTCACACCGCGTCATTAATGTCTCGCAGCTTTGATTGGTTGACTGAGCGGAGCGTTCTGCGTTGCTAAGGAGTATATATTTGTGTGTATAAACGAACGGTGGCTTCATATCTTGTATTCGTTTCAGCCTGGCTAATTTAATTTAAGAGACTACTTGCGCACACCCCAGTGGAGCGTTTAAATTTTAACGTTACGTTGCCATGGACACAGGACGCCTGTCAGTGAGTATAAATGCCCAGTGCTATGAGCTATGAGCCAGTCTCATAGCCGTGTCTTGCACAGTATAAACTAGGCCTTAGATGGGGGACTGTTGATATTCCGATTGGCTCCCCATCTTATATGTTTTTTCTGTGTGTGTTTGTTTGAGAGAGAGAGAGATGTGTATGTCTGTGTGGCGTATGTTTGAGTTTGTGGGAGAGTCCTTGTTTGTAGCGGCAGGGTGAATATATATGGATTCGGTAAACAAATGGCTCACAGCAGGACTGCCACTCTTCTCAGCGGGGACCGTTTCCTCCTAACGAAAGGTCACATGCATGTGTCACGTTGCGTTTGTCTCAGTCTCTCTCACTGCACCTAGAACATTTCTCCTGACCTAATCTGCAGGGAACGTTCCAAACAAAATTAGATCCGCAGGGAATGTTCCGACAGAGGAACAGGCACTGCAGTCTTTACGGGAGCAGCAGTTTGGTGATGTGCACCGAAACAGTTAATTGGTGACGGCAATTCGGAGAGGCGCCATCCTCCTAATTACGCTTCTCTGTGGCCTATGGGCTGATTGTGCCGTGTTTACCTCTTCCTGAGATAACCGAAAAAGTAGACTCACGAAGAATGTTACCCTCTCTATAAAATTGAAAATAAAGGACAATTCAGATAGTGCAGGGCCTGGGTCTGTTAATAACCAAGCCACATTAGACATTCCTGTAAGAAAACAATGATGTAAACAGGCTAAAAATAACTTGCTTTTTGAATGCAGTCCAATGCCGTTTGCTTTATTGGCGTGACAAAAATCACTTGTACGGCTAACAGCATTATACATAAATTATATATAAAGTGCCAGCAGTATTAAGCTCTCTCTCTCACTCTGTCTCACCCGTGTTTTTCTCCCCACATCCTAATATAGTCATGCAGTTAGCCCAGAGCGAGATAGTTATGTAGCCACATCACTTCACTGAACTGGCTTTTCAGTGAAAACACTTTTTTGACCCTTTGTTTTGGTGCATATTTGAAAGAAAATGACCAACTTCTGATGATGTCATCAGGTACTGAACAGCTTTTTAAAACTCTTTTCCCTTGTGCTGATACAACATTAGTTTCAGCCAACGTCGGCCTCACAGTAACTTCCCCTTAATTATCAAGGGGACTTTATTCTTTTTTTTTCAACGCATTGATACAGACTGTGTATGATATACCCCATATATTCTTTTAAAATGAAACACCTCTTTAAAATTAAATATATCTTGTGTCTTGAATTTTTCTTACACGTTAAACCACCAGGGCTTTATAGACACAGACAATAAAGCAGGATAATGGGCCTTTGATGCACTGCATGATACTTTGCATAATCCATCTTGTTTTCATATTCAGTTTCTGGGATTAAATACAAAACAAACAAAAAAAAACATTTAGAAAGCACCAGGAATTGTTACTTAGTGAGCTGACTAGTAAGTTCAAGGAATGACGAGAAAGTGCTAGTGCCCGAGTTCTCCAGTTTCCCTCGCGCACAAACGCTGACTTTGTGTTGAAATGCGTTGATTTGTCATGCGTGGCAGTTGTGTCCCGGCGTGTTCCTCCATTGGTCGGTTGTCACCCTTTGCCTTTGTCCTTCTCCCAATTGGACAATGGTGGGAGGGGCTTTCCCACCGTAGCTATGCTAATGGCAGAGAGAAGAATAGCTCCCTCCCTGCCGGTGGCCAGGAAAACAAAGACTAGCGGTAGCCTCATGCTTCTCACGAGCGTCAGTCCAGACTCCCGCCCAGAGGTACCAGACTAACTCCCTCCTCCGTCTGTGGTCTTCCCCGCCCTCAGGTTATGCTGTTGCATGCACTACTGTAAATATAATCAAATAATGTTCCAGGCGCATATCGACAGTTGACGCTGACAGTTAAATGCTATGATCTCACTCATGAACACTAAAATAACTTCATTTGCTTTCTGCATTTTAGAAAATAAATAGGATCTATTATTATTATTATTATTATTATTATTATTATTATTACTACTGATGTTTGACATTTGAGTTTATTTTGTTTCCTTGTTTTAATTCCCTGCTTATAAAATGTTCCTATTGTGTTTGTATTTGAATGTTCAACTTGAATGTTGTGCTCTTCAGTTACCCAGTGATTTATGCAAGTAACCATTATTGCTCTTTTGTGTCCTAATTTAGATAAATATGGATTTTAATATGAAATAATTTATTAAAAACTAATAAAAGACTATTTATAAGCCCATTAATTAATTAATTAATTAATTAATTAATTAATTTGAGCCTGCCCTGAAAGGCTATACTGGGCAGGACTGTGCTTGTAATAAATATATCTTTTTATTAAATTGAGTTCTCTACTTAAATATAATACAGTTCAGTATTTGGTTTACCCATGACACACTGGTGTAGTGAGTCAGGGCGTTTACGTTTCCCATAAATTATATGGGTCAGCATCTGCCTCACTCTTTACAGGATTGACCACTTGAGAGACGAGTGCTTTTTCAGGCTTTAGAGTCGATGGCTTACCCACGTGACTGTGCTCATGAGCCTTTTCGATTACGAGTGCTTTACTGATTGTACGTGTAAATTAAGTGCTTTTCTCACAAATCACCAATAACGGCTACTGCAGGATAGAAAACAGCGTATTGTTTTCATTGTTCTAGATGGATACTTATTTATTTATTAGCGGTAGACTAGACGTTTTGTTAACTCTCTCCGGCTTGCTGTCTGACTAATTGCACTCTGAAAACACCTGACTGGAGATTTACTATACTATACTATACTATTATAGATATACTATACAAATATCTTTAGCTTTCCTCTGGATACTGTATGTTTATTTGGTATACTGTCTTTTAGCTAAAGTGCCATTGCTGACTGCACACCCATTAAATTTCCAATGAATTTGTATTATTATCTTCTCATTTTAGGTGAGCATGTTTAGTAGTGGGGATGGGGTCTTAGGACTGGAGTTTCTTGCGACCAATTGGTATATTGCCCTGCACAGCTGCCCCATACGAGCACTGATTCATCTGGCTTTTAACAGGAGGAACTTATTTTCACCTACTGAGATTGAGGGCTGTGTGTGGGCAACATAACAACAAGTTTTACAGTAACGTTTTGACCTCGAGGTTGAACGGAATTTAAACCGAGGCCGGGCTAATTTTAGTTCAAATTCAATTAAGTTGTATTTTGAATTTAACGTGCAGTTAATTTCTAAAGATGCACGAAACACCCTGTTCCAAACGTATCGCCGATAAACCAGCAATTTCTTTGCGCTTACCTTGATATTTTGTTTCCATTTTAAGAGGTTTGATTATTCCATGCAAGAGGACCAGTTATCCGTTACCATGGCATTGAAGCTGGATCGTTTCTGATTGGCTGAAGGAAGTGTTTTCTTTCACACAGTCACACCTAAGCAGTGTGACTGTAGAAAAGCATTTGGACAGATGCCTCAGGCAGCCTTTCTGGAAACCCATCATCGACCTCTTCATTTTGTATCATTTTAAAGGCAAACCACACCCAAGTTCAATGCTATGGTATTTTATGGATTTCTCCACTATTAGAAGAAAAAAATTATATATTTTCTAAAGAGAAGGTTTTCAAGACATCCTACTTTACAATGTACAAATGAATCATTTAGCAGATACTTTTAACCAAAGCGACTTACAAAGGTGAATTTCACATGGCAAGCAAGCAACATAAGTATTAGAGGTATAGTTACAATCATATACGTATGTACAGACCATAAGACTTATGAGATAAAGGCATATACGGGTCAGTTAGTTGCTTGCTGCATCATACAATATATGGAAGATTAGTATGTTGTTATTAATGTTTTTTTTATACCATATTATTGGTGGACATATACATTTATTCTCAGAAATGGATTTTATGGTGAAATTCACCTTTAATATAATTTCCAAGGTAATTTCAAATGGCACTGTATTCTAACGGTATACGTATATAGGAATACATTTACTTCAGCAATGCCTATTAGCCTTTCAGTGCTGGTGGGAATAAATTAAATCAAGGTCTTCAATGGAATATTGGCACACTTTTTTTAAACAAAATTTCAGACGTGAACAAAGTGAACTGGGATATTGTAATGTTTCTTCCACATTGCACGGCAAGCCACTATTCAAAAAGACGCTTTATCGATGCTACTGATTGAGATATTACTTAAATGTGTGTTGACAATAAGCCTCTGAATCAGAGAAAAGAAGATCTGCTGTGGTAGCTTAAGATCTACAGATCAATTAAAGGCGTTGTTTTTTAGTATTTGGTTATATTTTGCATGGTTAAGAAACGACTATGGCTTGCGGCCATAGGCTACTCCGTGTTATCAGAGCATCCTGGAAGAAGATGAGTTTGCCGGAAAACTGAACGTCTCCTCAGAGACATTTCCTCAGAGGATTTGAATATTATAATGCATCTATGAAATGTATTTTCAAATGGCCTTAGTCTGCGCTTCAGAGCAGATTTAAGTCAAGTGGTTCGCTAAAAGGATTTTTAAAGAGGCGGCGTTCCAATTTTTGCACGCCTGAGGAAAGGAGGAATCAAGCATGTCCACATCAGTTGTAACTCTCATAATTCCCGTTTAAATATAACTGACATTCAATATATTATAACTGAACTAATGTTACTACACTCGCTATATTACTGTGTACAATATAAGACGTACTGTATGTACCGTTTAAAATTATAATAGGCTATTATATAGGCTAGCCTATATGGTGGTATGTCCAGCGAAAACACTTCCTATCAGTGCCGACTATCCTGCTGCCCCTCAGGATGGCGCATACTGGGTCATAGCATGAAAACAGTACAAAAAATATATATTTAATGTTTCACCTTATCAACTTTATTGATTTTTGTAAATATACTGATATACGTACTATATTGATTTTTGTTCATTCCAAATTTGATGCCTGCAACACGTTCCAAAAAAGTTGGGACAGGGGCAAAAAAAAGACTGAAGTTCAAAAAACACCTGTTTGGAACATTCCACAGGTAAACAGGTGATGCTATCAGGACTGGGTATAAAAGGACATCGAAAGACTCTTGATATTTGATTTTCAGGTACTCTTAGAAGCAATACTATAACCTCTCTGCATTTGAATGGATCTCTGTGGGAATTGGTCAGTGGGACTAGACTGAGGGTTGTTTCTCCTGACTCATTTTCCTATTGAACTCTATGGGAAAATAAGTCAGGAGAAACAACGCTTCAAGTGATCCATCCATATCTACTGCATGTCTGGCAGCAGAGTGATGGATTAAGATAAGATAAGATAGTACTTTATTGATCCCGAAGGAAATTGATGTGCAAAATTTCCAAGATATCATAGTAAACGAGGTCAACAATCAACTACAATATCAGTAACAATCAAATCTGTCCAGTAATCAGGTTCATAGATAAATAGAAAACTAAAACTATAAAAATATAAAACTATATATCAAAAGTGCCATGGTAAAAGTAAAGTGACCAATGATTAGTCCCAGAACGGAAATATAATCCCACAGAATGGTAATCCAAACGCTAAAGCTAGCACCACCTAAGAAACCAGGTCTCTGCCGTCCACCATCTCTCAGCGGGAGGCAGATGAGTTGTTACGCTTAATGGCCGCCGGCAGGAAAGATTTCCTGTGCCGTTCCGTGGCACACCGAGGTGGTATCAGTCTGTTGCTGATGGTGCTCTTGTGCATGACCAGCGCATGATGGAGTAGGTGAGAGTCATTGTCCATGATGTTCAGCAGTTTATGCAGCACCCTCCTCTCCGAAACCACAGAATCAATTTCTACCCCCAGGACAGAGCCCGTCTTCCTGATGAGCTCGTTGATTCTGTTGACGTCCACAGCTCTCACCCTGCTGCCCCAGCACACGACAGCATAGAAAATTGCACTGGCCACCACAGATTGGTAGAACATCCTCAGCATAGTACTGCAGACATTGAATGACTGGAGCCTCCGCAGGAAGTGGAGATGGCTCTGTCCAGCTTGCTGTCCAGGTAAACGCCCAGGTACTTATAGTCCTGAACCGTCTCCACATTCACCCCCTCGCTTGAAATAGGTGTGGGAGGTGATTTCCACCTACTAAAGTCCACCACCAACTCCTTCGTCTTGCTGGTATTAAGCTGCAGGTGGTTCAAGCCGCACCATTGAATGAAATAGTCCACTAAACCCCTGTACTCAGCCTCTTCCCTTCACTGATACAACCCACTATTGCAGAGTCGTCCAAATTGAGGCTCGTTTGATACCTCAGATCCTTGATGACTTACAGACATTTAGTCAAACATGGGTTCCATAATATTCCCGTGTAATTCAGAAGAAAAAACCGTCAATCTAGTCCCACCTCCCAATTCCCATAGAGATCCATTCAAATGCAGAGGTTATAGTTATCACTTCTAAGAGTACCTGGAAATAAGATATCAGGAGTCTTTTGATATCCTTTTATACCATCATGATAGCATCACCTGTTTACCTGTGGAATGTCTTCCCAGTCTTTTTTTTGCCCTTGTCCCAACTTTTTTGGGACATGTTACAGGCATCAAATTCGGAATTAGCATATATTTACAAAAATCAATAAAGTTGATAACGTAAAATATGAAATATCTTTTCTTTGCACTGTTTTCAATTAAATATATGTAAAAGAGAATTTACAAATCACTGCTTTCTGCTTTTATCTGAATTGTACATACTGTCCCAACTTTTTAGGAATTGGGGTTTGTAGTAGGCCAACTTTGATTTGAAAGCCCTGACAGATTATATTGCCTATGTCCGGCTTTCATACTATTTATAGCTACCAGTCACACTGATATAAATCTTTAGTGACAGCTCACTCTTGTACAACATGTAAAGACAGGGCTTTTCATTTTCATAATGCAGTCTGACATCTGTTTCTGATTTAGATTAACTCCCAAAAAGGGCACACACTGGTGCTGAGATTGTGATGTCATCCCATTCTGACATCACACTCAAAAATTCTCTGAAGCTATTGCCTCAGCAGAGCTGTGAGACTGTGTCCATTCCGAACCAAAAAAATATTTTTTCAGTGAAATTTGATCCAGATGGAACGCCCATATCAGGAAATGCACCGTACTTTCCCACTGAGTTTCCCATGAAAACATCCATGCGGTCCTGCGCAGAATGACAAGAACTCTGTGAAAGCATTGCACTGTTGAAATGTGAACTTGTCACATACACACCGAGAAGTTAAATCTATTTCATATCTGTTAACATACTACCCATGTAAGCTTTTATGATGCTGAATTTTGCATGATGAAACCCCTTTAAAAACTGAAAATTGAAGGGAAAACCGAGAAAGTGTATAGAGATTCAGCATTGTAAGGATATATAATCAAGTACTACATGACATCTGCCCACAACTAATTGGATTATTATTCTAAATAGAATAGAATGCATTGCATGTGAAAAAGGATTCATAGTAAGCCGTCTACAAAATACTAGAGGCACGTATTACAATCCACATTTACAATCCACACAGCTACCATTAGTACTCGTCTTGAAACAGTGATTGTATTATGAATTGCACTTGGACAGCTTGCTTTTCTACATTATCAGAAATTATCACAATTTAATTAAGGCATAGTGAAGCTCAGACTAGAATGACTGGAATGTTACTGGGGCAGATTAGAACTCCCAGCGCCAAATCCGGAGTAATAATCAAACTGGATGAATCAGTCCTGAGAGAATGTAAGTACAGGGACACATTAGAGCGTTGCTGTCATAAAGGAGCTCTGATCCGACCTTGTTCTGAACAGGAAGAAGGGGCCCCAGGGAATGTTTTGGAAAGCAAAGCTTTTATTCTGGCAGTCTTTCTCTGCCTTAATTCGCTGGCATTTCCTTTCAAATTATTCCTTAGACTTTTCCTCATGAGTTCGAACGCAGACGATTCTTCTGGTGCTGCATCTTTCATTTTTAATAAAAAGCTTGAGGTGACTGAGAAAATAGACGTAAAGATGTCTTGCAAATAAATACTAAACGTAAACTCATCTTGAACAGTGTGAAATATACTGTTCTAGAGAATATTGCTGCGTCAGTTCAGGTCTCTGTTTATCCATTAACACTGACAGTAAAACCTTCAGTGTTAATTAAACTCTAAGATAGCTTACTATCTGTGTCAAATATACTCTGACTGGATTTTACACTGAACCGTGTGAAAAAGAAATTGTGGATGCTCCTTTACTCAGAGTAAAGTGTGCAGTTTACTATGTAAATTATAGGGTGTACAATTTATTGCTTTCCTTTTAACCATTTTAACTTGTTTTGTTTCAGATTTCCCCCCCATTTTCTCCCAATTTGGTAGCCAATTGAACCCCTATTCTAATTCAATTTCCCCTGTGTAGCAACCGCTAGAGAATCGCCGCTACACAACCCTGTCAGCCAATAGTGGGAAGGAGGGCGCAACGTCCTCTTCAGGGCGCGACTCCTCGTGCTCCTGACCGTGATTCCAACGACCGTGATTCCAACTCACCCAGGGCCGTTCTGTGCGCAGCGGTTCTCTCCGAGCCCCACCCCCCACCCGGGAGTAGCTGCCAATTGCAGCTCCCACAGGGCACCGGCCATGCTCGGATCTGGCAGGATCGGGGATCGAGCCCCCGATCCTCGGGGCGCAACCGCACAGACAAAGTCTGCACCTTAGCCCGCTGCACCACTGCGGTGCCCAAGCATTTTTTACTTTTAAAATGTATTAAATGCTGCCTACCATTTAGGCTACTCACTACAACATTTTACCGGTATTGCAGCCGAATGAAAGACTGGCTTCATGCACTAATCAAATCAGATTAGTAAGAACATTACAATTGATTATGGAATGCAATTTTACATACAGAAAAAAATAAACAATCCCATGTCATTCCAAATCTCAGGTTATTGTCAGATGGCAGAACCTGCTCCATGCTCCAAGCTCCAATCCCGGTTTAGTTTAACATCAGTCAGGAGAGTTCATCTGAAGAGCAGTACAGCCTCTCCAGTGAATGATTTAATAGGCAATAATCCAAAGCTGAAAACAAAGGTTTTTTTTACATATAATGATTGTGAAATAACATCATCATTCAATCAGTTTGATTATCAAAACAAAAACAAGACACAAAAAGGCTATTTGTGAATTAAATTCAAGTAATGATTCTGCATTTACCCTCTATATCAGGGGTTCTCAATCCTGGTCCTGGGGGACCCCTGTGTATGCTGGCTTTCGTTGCAACCGCAGTTGCAATCCCAGAATTTTAACAAGCTGTTAATTTTTCTTAATTAGGTGCTTGTCATGTTTGGAGGAATTATTCACCCTCTTAAGCCACATTATATCAGAAATAGCTATGGATGCCATGTAGAATAAACACCCCATGTTCACATTGTGCTATATTATTTAAAAAAGATAAGAAAATTATTTAACAGATCCATTTAAAGACTGATTTGAATCAATAGGCTCCTAATTGGTGAAAGTGTGGACACATGGCCACTAAAATTAACCATTTCGTAGATAATGAAGAATTCAAACACAAAGCAAATGATAACGAGCCAAACCTGCATTGTCTTAAGCTTAAAGAAAAAATTGAGTTAAACACATGTGTTCAACAACCTAATTAGGAGCCTATTGATTCACTTCACTCTTTCATTTGAGTGAAAATACATTATTTTGTAACCTTTTCTTATGTAATTGTTGCAATATAGCACAATAAGCACAATGTGAACATGGGGAGTTTGTTCTACATGGCATGCATAGCTATTTCTGACATAATGTGTCTTAAGTGGGCGAATAATTCCTCCAAACATGAAAAGCACCTAATTAAGAAAAATTAACAGCTTGTTAAAATTCTGGGATTGCAACTGCGGTTGCAACGAAAACCAGCATACACAGGGGTCCCCCAGGACCAGGATTGAGAACCCCTGCTCTATATCACAGGAATCCAGAATCCAGGCCTGGAGGACCGCAGTGTCTGCTGGTTTTTGCGGTGTTTCAGCATTAGTGATTGATTCAAGTTGTTCATTGGCTAAATAATCCATACACTATGTTCTCAAGGCCTTGATGATTGTCTGCTGATCGAAAGGAAACTACAAATACCTCCTGACACTGTGACCGTGCCTCCAGGACTGGAGTTCGACACCCCTGCTCTGTATATTTCTAAAACTTTTTGAACACAAGTGCACATGCATTAAATATTCTTGGATATTTTTTGGATGGGAGTACTGTAGTACTTATTTGAAGAGTAGCTAATGTGAAATGACTGTGCATTGTGTAAATTCAAACTTCTAATGGGATATCTGTTAATGGCTGCACTTGGTAGCCGGTGTCACTTTCCTGTCTTCCTAAAAAAAAAAGGGTAGTAGGCTGTTCCAGACTAATTGATTTCATTGGTTTAAATATCAAATATATTTTGTGTGATATATTGGAGCACCTGCCTCTAGAGCTAATGATTAATTGTTAACCAGGTAATAATTTAACCTGCTGCAAACACCTGCATATCCCCCCCAATGAAAGAGTCACAGAGGTTGAGGAGATAAGACTGATAATGAAAGCCCCCCGGGGATCTTAAGACAGACATGCTGACTGGAAAGGCGGTGTTGACCTGACCAGTAAATACCAGTTCTGACATAACAGCGTTCCAAAGCAGATGTGCAAAGTGAAAGATCTCCATGTCCATGGGCAGGCAATTAGGGAATTCCTGCCTGAAATTCCGCATTGGCGGATTGTCGTGTGCCTACATGCTTCACTTGCTCTGAGTGAAAGTTTTGTGTTACACTTGGAATAGCTTGGATATACAGTGTCCATCAGAACTATCGGCAACACTGGAAATATGAGCAAAAAAAAGGCTATAAAAATGGCTGTCGTTTATCAGCATGACCTTACACTCAAAATAGGAGAAACATCTAGTCTTTCATTTAGGTAAAATAATTCAAAGAAAACAAATTCTTCATTAACAAAAAGTGTTCTCAAAGAAAAAATACGTATCACAATTATTGACAATGCTAGAGATAGTTACAAACAAAACCTTATTGAACTATGTTCCCATTCATATTTCACTTTTTTAAAGCACAGCTGAGTCATTAGGAACTATCATGTGGTCATTCTCAACACCTACTGGGGTATAAATATGAGTTGACACCCAGGCCAAAACCCCAAACCGCCGGTTCACACAGCAAGCGACTTACTCTGATAGTATACGGCTGCAGGTGCCACTCTCAGGCCCCACCACTCTCAGGCCCTTCAGTCTGAGCATGTGCAGATGCAAACACCGCTCTCAGGCCCTTCAGTCTGAGCGTGCGCAGATGCAAACACCGCTCTCAGGCCCTTCAGTCTGACTATGCGCAGATACAAACACCGCTCTCAGGCCCTTCAGTCAGAGCATGTGCAGATACAAACACCGCTCTCAGGCCCTTCAGTCTGAGCATGTGCAGATACAAACACCGCTCTCAGGCCCTTCAGTCTGAGCATGTGCAGATACAAACACCGCTCTCAGGCCCTTCAGTCTGAGCATGTGCAGATACAAACAGCGCTCTCAGGCCCTTCAGTCTTAGCATGCACAGATGCAAACACAGCTCTCAGGCCCTTCAGTCTGACGCATCCAGGCACCGCTGCATCAGTCACTGGAACGTGGCTGGTGCGTTGCAGAGTCCGAACGGGTATACACTGAAACTGAAATGGGCAGATGGGCGTTGCAAACGTGGTTCTCATGGTCACATGTAAAGTGGAGTACCATTCAGCCCATTTCATACCCGTCAAAGACTCCTCAATTTGGGGTGGGCGTCCTAGTGAGTGACGGCATTCAGGTGGCAGTTGTCCAGGCAGAACCGCCACGCCCCTTCCTTATTTATAACAAGGACCACAGGGGCGGCCCATGGTCTCGAACTCTAATCACCCCGCTCTCCAGTATCCCCTTCAGTAGAGACCACAGTTCCAGGTACAGTCCTGGCTCTGGGGAGCGTTATCTGTAGTGATGTGGTGATAAACCATGTCCCTGCAGGCAAAGTCCTCCTCGTGGGCTGCAAACACCCCCGCCCACCACCGCAACAGGCCTTGGACCTGGCAATGTTGTTCTGAGGTAAGGCCCTTCACCTGCGGGGGGCGGTAGAGTACTCCCCTCTCCCAACGGCGCCAGGGTGGTCCTCATGTCCATGTCCACCTCTCCCAAACAGGGGGTCTGCAGCACCGCATCGCTCCGACCCTGGATCTGTGAGGGGTCAACGCGGGATACGGTCGCCAGGGGGCGCCGCCAAGGTAAAACAATGGGATACAGGAGCACATTTATCACACGGAGGAGAACCCGTCCCTCCCCCACAAACTCAAAACAGCCCTGGCCACTCGCCACTCACCACAATTATCAGTGCCCTTAAGCCTTAAGCAAACACTCTATGCTTCCAGCTACTCCCCGCTGTCAACACCAACCCAATGCAGCACCTCGGAACTGGCCGGCACCTCTACATCATCACTCCGCCCCAGCCGCACCACACCCAACGGTGCGGAGGCGGCCCACAGCAAAGGCCCGCTCCCACACTTGCCGGGCCCTTCCCTGCCGAGTGGCAGAAAAAACCATGGCCCCCGGGCTGCACCCCCCACATCACTTCCTCCGAACAGCAGAGCTCCTGCCGCATTTACACCTGCACCTCCTTCTTCCGCCTCTCCAACTCCTACGACTCCAACTCTGGGGCCAGAGCCACAGGCAGCCTAGATGCCTGTAAACGAGAGACAGCCTGCCGAACCCCGCCCCCCGAAACTCCAGATCCAGCTGGCGGGCTTCCCGGCACACCTCCTGGAAGGTGATCACAGGCTGCCGCCTTACCTGTCCCGAGGGCTCTTGCTTTAGGGGGCCCACCTGTAGGCCCAGCTCCACCTCCGGCTCCCGGACCGCCCTCAAGTAAGCCACTGTTCACCCCCAGGCAACGCACAATGCACAACAGGCAACATACAACACGCAAGACACAAACACACTCGCACTAAAAGGAACCACTAAATGACAAAGTAAACAAATTCAAACAAACAGAGTAAACTCGGAAAAACAAAAGGACACCCCTCTTTAAAGAACATGCAAATTAAAGGAAAATGATCTATAACAAAAAGGGAGCTGACCACTTAAACAAACTGAAAGTTAAAAACCCATCTTTCTGACTAGATGTCTCCTGCTGAAATGCCTTCTATATACCTGGCTCAAATCCTAATTCAGAACAAGAAGCGGCCAAGCTGGTTCCCCGCCAAAATGGCCGGCAATCATTCAATTAGCCCAGAATGCATGCCACACGCGGCTCCCAATCAACCAATTACTCCCGGATATCCAGCAGAGCCAGTCCGATCAGACTGTCCGCTCACCTCCTGACAGCAATGCAAAAGGAAACATCACATCCTGACTTTTACAATGGTATTTTATGTCTGTTTGTGCATATTTTAATGCTGGCCAGTTGCCAAAAAAGGCAAACAGGAAGTGTTATCAGCTCTGCGGAACCAACTTCCTCATATTGAAACAAGTGAACACACATTAGGCTTTTAAAACAGATGCTTCTCTGTTTTCAGAGCTGGGCTCTTAATTTCTGTGAGAACACAGCGACCTTTATCAGGAAGCGCTTAACGATCCAGCTAAGCTCAATGCCTCAAATCTGCCAATGACATGATAATAGTAAGGCCTATTTTTTTATGTAACATTACTCATCTTAAAGAATGGCAAATAATGTGATCATAAGACAAAGGAATAATATAGTTGAATGCACACACTCCCGCGTGCACACGCACACCCGCGCGCACACACACACCCGCGCGCATATACAACAGCGTACAATAAGCTCCAATAGAGTTATTTTAAACTTTAACAGAGTAAACTGGACTCATATAGAGTCTGTTACAGTTCATTTAACACTGATAATTGTGCTGCATACACACATTAATAAGGATTAAGGATTACACTTCCTTTTTTTTGTGATATGGTACTCTGGCATAGAGCCTGGCTATCATAAATTATATCTGATCGGGACCTTGATTATGATATCACGTAGGCAAGATTCAATGCTTTGTTTTTGTTATTTGTTTGTGGCACACTAATCACACATTTTGTGGTGTTCAAGAGACGAGCTGCCATCATCATTTGGCCGACAGTGTAGTATGATGGTTAAGGAACTGGCCTTGCAACCGAAAGGTTGCAGGCTCGATTCCCAGGTAGGACACTGCCGTTGTGCCCTTGAGCAAGGTACCTAACCTGAATCGCTTCAGTATATATCCAGCTGTATAAATGGATAATATGTAAAAAATGCTAAAAAGTTGTGTAAGTCGCTCTGGATAAGAGCGTCTGCTAAATGCCTGTAATGTAATGTAATAATTTGCATTGAATTTCACTAAAGAGAATTTCAGAGCTTCAGAAATACATTTTTTTCCCTAGGACACATCATTGTGATATCCATAGTTATAGCCTTGAAGGAAATGGACGGGGTATATCACATGGATGGAGATCCAAAAAAGAAAAAGCACAGAAAAGCAAAAAAAAATAAATAAAAAAATTTAAAAAGTATTTCCGGGTTAAAAAAAAAACCAACTTCCTCTTTTACCAACCTTATGCATCCTCTTTTAGAGAACCATGCCATATTTGACCTCTGTTCAGCCTAATATGTACTTCATTCGCAGATAAAGTTCTGGCAGATTATTTGTTCAGGGATCTAGTTCAACAAGTGTTTGTTTTCTGAGAATTAGTCAACACGCAAAGGTCTGTGTCTCAGTACAAAATCTACTTCCTCATACTGCATGTCAGTGTAGACATGTTATCTGTTTGCACAAGTAAGAAATGGTGTAGTCACAGCATTTTACAAGATTGTTAATGGGACGAAAATGTCTAGTTCCTGTTCCTGAGAAAATCCCTCCCACCACCCAGTGTTGCTCCCTTCAATGACAAAACACATCGTGCAGAGAAGCCATCGTAGAAACATTCAAACAAAACCTGAAAACCGAACTATTTCTGATGCTGCTAAACTAAAGTAATGGTGAACAACCTATTTTCTCTTCCTCGCCAATTTGTAATCGCTAGAAGTGCTTCTCAATAATCTGTGTTTAGTCTGTAAATTCCACACAGTGCTACAGGAGAGCCCAAAAATATTTTACACTGTATATTCCATACTGTACTACAGGAGAGCTAATACATGTTTTGCACCGTATATGCTTATGGAGTACTATAGGAGAGCCAGTGACTATTTTACACTGTGTTAGTACTACAGGAGTGTGACTATTATACATGCTGCAGGTTACATAGTGCTACAGGAGAGAGCTAGAGACAACTGTGATAATCTGTAGTGTAATCACAGGAATTCTGGCCAGATTGAGCCCACCCCACCAATGTTGTCATTCCATTGGGATGATTTCATAGGTTATAGTAAGTTGATGACAGTTGGCCAGCTGTCGACTATGGCTAGAGGGCACATTCCACGGTAGCACTCAACTTTTACTTATTGAGCTACACAGGAGACTGCGCTTATGGGAGCAATGGCAGAGGGGTGGGATACTAATACAACCCATAAGTAAACTCTTATAGAACTCAGTACTGGACTATTAGCTCATAACACACATATATCACTACATTGCTGAAATGAAGCATTTACAAGATTGCTTACTGAAAGTAGCACTTTTCTTGCGTCAGAACAAAATCCAGTTCGTCTGCGCGTTCACGTGACGGTGGACCCTGTACAATCGCATGACGTATTTTTTTTTCCCCCTAGAGCAAATTGTATTAGAACATTCTCACAGAGTGGGTGCTAGTGGGTGCTCATCACGGTAAACAGTGGTGCAGTATGCAGAATTAAGGATACTATATCATGCAAGTCATCATCTATGAAAGCATCTCTGGCAGTGGTCCCCAACCCTGTTCCTGGAGATATACCGTCCTGTAGGTTTCCACTCCAACACTAACAGAACACGCCTCATTCAACAGCTAGAGATCTCCTGGAGCTGATAATTAGTAGAATCAGGTGTGCTAAATTATAAACCAAGATGACGCTAGATCTCCAGGAACAGGGTTGGGGACCACCGATCCACGGCATCACAGAATGACAGCTATCACAGTAATACAGTTTTGTTTTGAACCCTGTTGGACGATATGGCCCCGACACTCGTACAACCATACTTGTAATTGATACAGATGAGTGGAAGCTATGATTTCTTTAAGGTTAAATAATTATCCACAACGGAATGAAAAAATTTAAAATGGTAAATGAAAAATAGAAATAACCGTGGAACACAGTACGAGAGCGCTGTGTCATGCGGTGTGCCTTCCAGAAATCCCTTAATACGGTGGGATTTAAATTTTCCACTTAGCGTTTGTATTCTTCCTGGGAGCTGCGGTCCACAGCAGGTCCAGCAAACCTCCGGGATAACAGATGGGCCAGAGGTGGATAATGGGGGCAACGTGTTCCTCACAGCCGCCTTTCAGCCCACCAATCATCTGCATCTCTTTCACTCGGCCCCGCCTCCCATTCACGGACTCAATAATGGAATTACATCGTAGAGACGCGCATAAAAACATCACTCTGAAAAGGGATTACATTTAAATCAGTCATCGGATCAGTCATTGCCAATGCTTTGTGTGGCGGCTTCAACGATGACATAACACACCGCAATATGCCTGTTTGCGGTTATCAACATAACTTGTTTTAATGTTTATGTGGTACTTATGGTGGTAGTAAGTACTGCGTATGAAGAAGTTGTATACAGTTACAGTTTTTACTTTTTAGTTTGTATCAAAAAGTACCATGTAGACATCATAAAAATGAATGAACAAAAATATGCAGTAAAATATATATAAACAAACACTTTTAAGTTTTAGAAATGAGAGGATGGACGCTGCAAAGCTAAACTGAACCTGTGCTTAAAGGCAAACCCCAGTTTTATTCAATTCTCTTCAATGTATGCAGCCTTGGTGTGAAGTTTGACCTCTCCTTGTTCTTATTCAGCATGGAAAATTAGCTTCGTTTCACCTCAAAATAAATTTCTGGCTGAGGTCAACAAGTATGCCTGATATGGAAAAAAATTGTCTATCCAGGATCAGCCATTGTACGGCACCTCCCAGTGGGCTTCCTGCTGGAGGAGCACATAGTTTACCACTTGTACAAAATAGTTCTTCCAGAGTACAGCTAAGCATGAGCATACTAGCTGTGCACTGGCATAATGGGCACTTGTCACTGCTCAAATTCAGAACCAATGTTATAGTTTTCCCATGGAACTATGAATGCTGTGATCATTGAGGTTTTTTGGGCATTGCTCCGTATTTACATACACCGCATGAATCGCATTATATACGGGTTGCTTTTTAGCGCAAAATTAGCATTCTTCCCCAGTCTCTAACAGACATTTCAATGGTGTTTGTTACAATATGTCATTTCCCGATACGCCATGCAAATAGCTTTTTCAGCTGATATACATTCAGCCGTTTTCTGCCAAATGTTGCATCACGCTTCACGCCATCACCCTATAAAGTAGCACAGGTATCTAACGCGAAGGAACCGTCTGAGCGCAGCTCGCTATTGTAAAATGCGCCCTCCGGCTGTTTAAATGTGTTTACAGATATGGAAAGGGTCAGGAAATATCAGTCTCCCTGCTGTTCTCAAAAATGGGTGGCAAAGTAAACATGAGGATATTTTTAGAGATGAGGCACTATTATCTCAACGTCTATCAACAACAACTTTTATAGCAGCGACCCTGAGAAGCGGGGGAATGGCTTAGAGTAATAAAACAAAGCTACTTTGGCCTTTGGTAAACCTGCCTTACAACTAACTCCATCTTTTCAGTGAAAATGACATCATGTAATGTAGTGTAAAGTAATGGTCAGGGAACTGGGCTTGTAACTGAGCTTGAAGGTCCAATTCCCATGAAGGCCACTATCTACACAGCTCAGTCGTATGGTTCATTTGTAAATTGTTCAAAATGAAGACAGGGCTGTCCGCACACTGTTTAGAAACCAGACCAAAGTCAAAAATGAGCTTTAGCAGCAATATATGCAGGATAACATGGGAAAAGTGAAAAAGTGCAGAAAACATTTCAGCGCATGCCTCAGTACTCAGAGTCAACCCCCAACCCCCACCCCCCAAAATACAGGATACACAAACCCCTGAAGGCATTGCTTAAAACTTGTCTGTCTACAGCTAACTAAATAAACAATTAATTTACTCAGAAATCTACATAGCTGAACTGGTTTTCATTCTTGACGTGACACTCAAATTTTAGAAGCACTGTAACTGAGACCACCTTTAATTTTAGTTATTTTACTCTTGCTTAACTAAGACCATCACCGACATATTCATGGACAACTATTCCCCAGGACAAAGAATGTTTAATTGATAGACTAGTTTTATCCATCATTGAGGAGGGTAGAGAATGTTCTTATTGGCCACAAGGCATAATTAACCTGCTTTGTAAATATGTTAGCCTTTCTAGCTGTTGAGCGACCCACACCCTCCCCTCCCTCCGCAACTGACCACTCCCTCTGACCACACGGAAAGCATGACACATATTGAATATTACCTCATGATGAGCAGACAGTAAATGGTTTTATGGAATTGTGGAACAATACACTATCATACGTGAACGCATAGGAAGTCAGTGCTCACTTCTTCCAGATATTTCAGAGGCAAACTGGACAGAGCCCATTGTTTACCAACTTTGAAGAGCTCTGAAACAACAGCAGTAAATCATACAGATAGTTGTCATAGCCATAGAACTATAACTTGGCTGGCTGGCTTCGTTTTGGGTCCAGGTTGACTTTCCGTTGTATTTTTGTGGATGGTGCTGATCCAGATCAACTTTGGCCACTGGCCTTTCTAGTGCTCGCCAACTTGCAATCAAGCTGCAAAACTATGTTGCTTCTATTGGCATCGGGTGTCCAATTCCAATAAGGAAGTGAACAGAGACAGTGTCAAGAGGACATATCCATAATTGCATTATACCTAGATCTAGAATTCCGATTAAGTAATAGATCATCCTGGCGATAGATAATCATATAAAGTTTTCTTTACATTTTTAAAACGAGACACTACTCAATTTTTAAACACTCCTGTAAAATTGTAGTCACTTGCACTGCGAAGCCTGCCATTGAATAAAAAAAGGGTTTTTATTACAGTTCCAGCAGTGAGTGATCTCATTAAAAGAATATATAGCCTGCAGTTCTATTGTTTTTATTTTGTGTTTTTGCTTTAGCAGCGCAGGAGCGGCGTAGCACGGTCATTATGGGACTGAACAGCAGCTGGGGGATAGCAGCTAGGTGAGCCATTGTAGCAGAATCACTGAGCCTTGCTTGACATCTTTTGGAAAACATACAGGCTGTGTGCGTGTGCAGTAGAAACAAGGCCGTCTACTGCGCTAGTATATCATACAAAATTCATCGTATTTACTAATCATTGTATATTCAGTTGTACGAAAGAAAAAATGCTGTTGTAGCTACATTCCATGTGAGACAAAGCGCTAAATATACCTTCTTAATTAACGCTTTTCTACCCAAGAGACGAGGCACTTATGAAGTGATTGGATACGGCTTGTAATTAAACAGCAGGCTCTTAGACACTCTGTCTGCAAGTCAGATCAGCGTTCTGCTATAATGAATACGTTCAAAATGGCTTTAGTCCTTCCTGAAAATGTCTTGAAGTCACTCAGAAGCATGGGGTATAATATATTTGACAGGGAAAGGGCCGGGTTCTCTTTGTTATGTCAGGTAGCCTTTCACCTGTTAACTGTAAATGCTATTGCTACCGACTTAGGCACAGATTTAATGTGTTTTCTGGCTAACTTTGAACAGTCAATATAAGTGAGCATTACTTTGTTCAAAACTCTGATGTATTCAGTGGTCATGAAAAATATCTAGATAAAAATTCTAATTCTGAAAGACCAAATTTAGATTTAATTCAAACATGTTACAGTCCAGTGCTGTTTACCAATGCAGATGCAATTCTTTGCAATTCTCTTATTTTTGTAAAGGTTCCAGGTTTAAATTTTTGAATTCAGCTTTAGTATGAGGAGATGTTATTACTTTTTTGTTTTTACAAGCACTTATTTTGTTATCCCAGTATACATTACGTGATAGAATCACATTCAGGCAGGGGAATGCCTTCTGGAACAAAATAATTAAATTTTTGGCCTATCAGACTCTGCTCTATTAGAAGTGCAACATTTTTTCAGGAATACTGATCTGCAAATCATTGGTTCCATAATGTAATTTAAAAATAAATAAATAAATAAATAAATAAATAAAATGTATATATATATATATATATATATATATATATATATATATATATATATATATATATATATTAAATATAAATATAAGATAAAATATAAAATACCCAAAATTGTGATACATTTTTTATAATTTCAATTATATAATTAAAAAGGACAGATAACATTTTTGTAGATGAATAACAATGTGCCACTGATGTGCCAAACCCTGACAGCTTGCCATTTTGCAATTATATAATTTTACCCTTTTGCATGGTCTGAATACTAATAAGTTTACAAACGTTTCTTTCCACTAATATAGCAATGGTAAGTAAGATATCTAAACCAGAAGATAATAAATATGCATTTTTAACTTTCTGGAGAGATCAATAAAATTAAATTTTAAAAATGAACTTTGAATTAAGTTGTACAGTCAAGCCGGAAAGTCTGCACACCCCTTTCACCTTCTCCACATTTTATTACGTTACAGACTTATACTACAATAGATTGAGTTCATTTTTTGCCTCAAACATCTACACACAATAGCCAATAATGACGAAGTGAAAACAGGTTTTTAGAAAATATGCAATTTTATTTTACTGACAAAAATAGGTTATTTAGGGGTTACATATCTGTACACACCCTTAGCCTAATACTTGGTTGCTGCACCTTTGGCAGCGATTACAGCTTCAAGGCGTCTTGGGAAAGAAGCTACGAGCTTGGCACACTTGTTTCTGAACATTTTTGCCCATTCCTCTAGGCATATCCTTGCAAGCTCTGTCAGGTTGGATGGGGAGCGTCGGTACACAGCCATTTTCAGCTCTTTCCACAGATGTTCAATTGGATTCAGGTCTGGGCTCTGGCTGGGCCACTCAAGGACATGCACAGACTTTCTCCGAAGCCACTCCTTTGTTCTCTTGGCTGTGTGCTTCGGGTCGTTGTCATGTTGGAAGGTAAACCTTCGCCCCAGTCTGAGGTCCAGAGCGCTCTGGAGTAGGTTTTCTTCAAGGATCTCGTGTACTTAGCTGCATTCATCTTTCCCTCTATCAGGACTAGTCGCCCCGTTCCCGCTGCTGAAAAACATCCCCACATCATGATGCTGCCACCGCCATGCTTCACTGTAGGGATGGTATTAGCCAGGTGATGAGCGGTGCCTGGTTTCCTCCAGACGTGACGCTTGGTATTCAGGCCAAAAATTCCAATTTTGGCTTCATCAGACCAGAGAATCTAGATTTTCATGGTTTGAGAGTCCTCTAGGTGCCTTTTGGAAAACTCCAAGCTCCAAACTCCTCCATAAAGGCCTGATTGGTGGAGTGCTGCCTGGATGGTTGATCTTCTGAAAGGTTCTCCCATCTCCACAAGGATACGCTGGAGCTCTGTCAGAGTGACCCTCGGGTTCCTGCTCACCTCCCTGGCCAAGGCCCGTCTTCCCCGATTGCTCAGTTTGGCCGGGCGGCCAGGTCTAGGAAAATTCTTGGTGGTTCCAAACTTCTTCCATTTATGAATGATGGTGGCCACTGTGCTCTTTGGGACCTGTAAAGCTGCAGAGATTTTTCCGTACCCTTCTCCAGATCTCTGCCTTGACACAATCCTGTTTCTGAGGTCTGCAGATAATTCCTTTGACCCCATGGCTTGGAGTTTGCTCTGACATGCACTGTCAACTGTGGGACCTTATATAGGCAGGTGTTGGCAATCCCCAATCATGTCCAATCAATTGAATTTATCACAGGTGGACTCCAATTAAGTTGTAGAAACATCTCAAGCAGTATCAGTGGAAACAAAATGCACCTCAGCCCACTTTTGGGTGTCATATCATATACATATGATATTTTACATTTAGATTTTTAATAAATTAGCACAAATGTCTAAAAACCTGTTTTCACTTTGTTATTATGGGCTATTTTGTGTAGAATTTTGAGACAAAAAATGAACTCAATCTATTGTAGAATATGTCTGTAACGTAATAAAACGTGGAGAAGGTGAAAGGGGTGTGCAGACTTTCCGGCTTGACTGTAATTTCCCTTTAAATCTGCGGGGTAAAGAGTGAATGGACTATGTGTTGCGCTATACATTTGAGAAATGTATACAGTACATTTGAGACATTTCCATGTATTGACATTTAATTAAACATATTTCAAATGCAAATGAAAAAAATTCCACAGTGACATAAAGCAAAAAGAAAGGAATGTGATTTTTATTCACGTTCACACCGCATGAATAACACATAGCAGAACATTGATACAATTTGTAAGATGGTTTGCACGTAGTTTCTTTATTCACAATATAATTGTGAATGTACTGAAAGACCACATTCAGAAAGCTATTTCTTGATGCATGCAGTTAGGTAATGAGCCTGTGGTGAATGTGGATTACCACCGCAGATGGTGTAGGTGTTAGAACGGTGGAGATGTGTCCTGGCAGGTCGTTACGTAACATCCACACGACGGGAGCGCCTTCAGCTAGCGACGGGGGGGGGGGGGGGGGGGAGGAGGAAATAATCTCATCATCAAATGCGAAGGGCTTCAATTTTCCAGCCTGCAGCTACACACAGCTCACGTAAGGAATTTCTCCCCCGCTGGCTGACAGCCAAGACGAGCGTACCCGCCCTCTTTCTTTTAAGCAGCCTCCATATCAGGGGCGCGGGACGGAGGGGGATGCCCACGTTACGGTACGCTCGACACTATTCCCTTGTCATCCAGACTCACAGTGACTGAAACAAGCCCCCCCCCCCCCAGACTGGCCCTGTCTGTGCTGCTACACTGTTGTCTGTCTGTACAGTAAACCCCTGTGAACCGAGAGGCAGCGCCCGTCACATTCGGTTATGTCCCGGGGGAACGGCGGCGCACCTGTCGTGCCGCGTCACCGAGCCGGCCGCCAGGAGAGCGCAGGCGCGGCGACTGCCGCTTCGCCTCGGCCCCGTCTCCCGCGCCACCCCCAAAACGCATCCCAGACCTACAGCTAAGAAGCCGTCTACTAAGTGTGCGTTTCACCTAGAAAAAGGATGACCGACCGCTACTACCATCTTACATGCAATCAGTGGGATTACGGATCATTTTAAAGATAGATCGAGGACCGCGGATGGAGACGTAATAGTGATCATCCTAAAGGCATGTAATGGTCTATAATGACCCCGCCCACCCCCTACACTCATCATTCCAGCTGTTGCTATCTGGCAGGAGACTCAAGGTCCCACTAGCCAGGAAAAATGGGTACAATAAGTCATATGTGCCCTCTACTGTGGCCATCCTAAACAGAGACATAATAAAATTACCCCACCCCCCACCCACACACACACACACACACACACACACACAGTCCATGAGCACTGCTGCTGCTGAAAATTAATTTTTTATTAAGTTTTTTTTAGCTGCCCTGTACTGTCTGGTTTACACTGTGTTGCCAGAATGCCGAAGGCAAATTTCCATTTAATGCAATGTAATGGACAATAAAGATTTTCTTATCTCTTATCTTAAAAAGGTATTCACAAAGATTACTAGCAACTCTTAGCCATTTGTTGACGGCAGTCAACGAAGAGGAAGGAGGCAAAGTTTTTTGAGGAAGCGGTCATGTCCGATGTCCTCGTTTCTTAATGACTGACGGACGCGCATCGGCAGAAGTCGCGAGGCTGAGGCAAAAAAAAAAAAACTCATCGCCGCTTTAGTAGCGGTGGCTGAAGGTTCCCGTGATAGCGCACAGAGACGGTGTTCTCGCAGCGGTGGGCCGGAGGACGGCGGAGCTGGGCCAGACAGTGGCAGGCGGTGTTTAATTGTGTCTGATATAGCCGCGGCACAGCTGGGGGAGGTAGCGTGCTGAGGGAAGGGCTCCTGCAATGGGGTGCACAGAACAATAGCTGTCTGCAGCTGACAGGAAGGAAGCATCGTCACTTTGAGCAAGAGCTAGGCTTGGGGGAAGGGCCTAGCCTGCATGCCTTTTGACCTGTCTGACTTATCCAAAGAGGATATAAGCTTTATATCCTTTAGGTCAGCCCGGGACATGCCCAGCATGGCCTGGGTTACAAATTCACGTGAAGAAAAAGAATATAAAATAAAAATTAATGGATAAACAGCGAGGTTGATTTTAGGAGCTGTATCATAACAGGTGAGTTGAACGTGGGTAGAGTAGGCAGGTTTGAATCACCCAGCTACCTGACACAGATGGAAATGGAGCCCAGGACTTGGGAGAGCATCATGAAGGCCAACTTCCTTCATGGTGTGGCTGGAAATCTTGACGGCACCAATAACAGTCACTGGCTTAACAGCAATCCACTTAACCCGTAACCTGACACGTAGAATTAGCTTAGTATTATGTTAAAATTTAAAAAATGTATATAAAAATAAAAGTACATTATATCAAACCTTCTACATACCCTGGGACTGTATTACAGAAGGAAATCTATTACGATAAAACCTTTATTCAATATTAAATTTATCTTATCACAATATCACATTTTATATCATGTAAATCTAATAACACGTAGATTCTGTTATGTAAATTTGTTACATTATCTCTTTTTGATTTTTTTGTTTGTATGTGGTAAACTGTCTTTCCCACATTTATAGCATATCAGGAAGTACTGAGTGGTAATTCTAGCAAGTGAATAAGAATACCTTAGTTTAAACTCTATATTGGCAAAGTATTAACTATGAGGAATCTCCTTATCCGTGGCATCTGATTTTATAGCGATTTAAAACAAAAACAAGGTTCTACATTCTACAATGTAAATGACTCGCAAAAAACACCAAACTTCCCCGCCGTGTCATCGGCCCACAGCGTATATTAAGTGGGGACTTCCTTTATGAAGGGTTTGAGACAACGGAGACCGCGAGCGCATTTTTGCACCAGACATCGCTACGCTGCGAATGGCTGCGGTGATCGCAGACGTGCTGCGTTAAGTCTTTAAACTCCGAGTTGCCATCGCTGGTTTTCTAGGTCAGCTGGCGAGGACAGAGCGCGCCGGCACGCGCTGAAGGCCGGCCCTTGTTGTGAGTGTGCCCGTTGATTGGACCTCCCTTTCAACAGTCACCCAGCCTGCGCACTCAATTTAAAGTGACTTCGGCTCACCTGTATCTCTCGCTTTCCCACCCTTCTGTGGATTAATGAGGAGGCTGACTGGAACACAGGGAGACCCATGTCCCAGGGATTGTGGCCCATGTGCGACGTGTTCCCTTTGCAAGCAGCTATTCAACATGAATGGGCCTCATTCACCAATCACTCTACGAACAAATTTGTTCTCAAGACTTTCTTTAAAACATTTTTACAAACATTTCAGGATTAGCTGATGTTTGCGTTCTGAGCTTCTGTTCTACCCAAGAAAAAATGGGCATATCACGAGAATCCATATAAACACAATTAATGTTGAATGAACACATCTTTGCGTGCATTATAAAGTGTTTATGTGCACAGGTCTAACAGAGACAAATACTTTGCCAAGATTTTGACATTTCATTAAGAACACTAAAACACAAGTTTAAAAACTACTACAAAAGGTGCATTTCATAAAAGGTTTATTATAAAGTGTCCCCTTGTTGGGCACAAATACATAGTTGTTCTTGATTTGGTTCTGTACTCCACAATTTTAGATTTGTAATCAAATAATTTACATGTGGTTAAATACAGATTCTCAGGTTTTATTAAAGGGTATTTTTTTTGTTTTCAACATGTAGAAATTACAGCAGTTTTTATACATGGCACTCCCATTTTAGGACACCATAATGTTTGGGACAAATGGCTTCACAGGTGTTTCTGATTAGTCTAGTGTGATCAATTGCGTCTTTAGTGCAGGTATAAGAGAGCTTTCAGTATCTAGTCCTGATTCTAGATTTTTGCTTGCCTTTGGAGTCTAGTATTGCCATTTGTCAACATGAGGACCAGAGTTGTGCCAATAAAAGTCAAGAGAAGCCATTTTGAGGCTGGAAAATAAGATAAAAATAGTCAGAGACATACCAAAATCAACTGTTTGGAACATCATTGAAAAGAGAGCACTAGTGAGCTCAGTAATCGCAAAGGGCCTGGTAGGCCAAGGAAGACCTCTACAGCTGATGACAGAATAATTCTCACCATAATGAAGAAAAACCCCCAAAGACCTGTCTTGACAGATCAGAAACACTCTTTAAGAGGCAGGCGTTGATGTGTCAGTGACTACTGTCTGCAGAAGACTTCACAAACAGAACTACAGAGGCTACACTGCAAGATGCAAACCACTAGTTAGCAAACCACTAGTTAACTGCAAAAACAGGATGCCCAAGTTACAGTTTGCTAAGAAGTACTTAAGAGCTTGTAGAGCTCTCTGGACAGATGAGACCAATGCTATTGGGCCTCATTCACCAACCATTCTACAAACAAATTTGTTCTTAAGACTTTCTTTAAAACGTTTTTATGAACGTTCTGGCATTCACCAATGTTTTCGTTTTTGTAATTTTTTCTTGGGTAGAACAGATGCTCAGAACGCAAACATCAGTTAATCCCAAAATGTTTGTAAAAACGATTTAAAGAAAGTCTTAAGAATTTAGGGCATGTATGGCTGCCAGAGGTACTGGCTCACTTGTCTTTGCTGATGTAACTGCTGAGAGGAGCAGCAGAATGAATTCTGAAGTGTACAGAAACATCTTATCTGCTCAAGTTCGAGCAAACGCCTCCAAATTCATTGGATGGTGCTTCATCCTACAGCCATTGATCTCAATCATACTGCTAAAGCAACAAAGGAGTTTTTCAAAGCCAAAAACTGGAAAATTCTTGACTGGCCAAATCAGTGGCCCGATCTGAATCCAATTGAACGTTTCATATACTGAAGAGAAAACTTAAGCCAACTAGCCCCCGAAACAAGCAGGAGCTGAAGACAGCTGCAGTACAGGCCTGGCAAAACATCACGAGAGAAGATACTCAACACTTAGTGATATCTATGGGTCAGACTTCAAGCGGTGATTGCACGCAAAGGATATGTGACAAGGTACTAAAGATGACTATACTTTCATTAACTTGATAGGAATTTTGTTAAGCCTAAGGATTGGCCTATGTGTTTTTTTCCCCTCCTATTTCCCATCCTCAGAATTCCTTCCTTGACTTCATAGGCACAAGTCTGGTCTTCCAAAATGCCCACGACACTCCAAAGCCAATCAAAAGCCTATAATCGAGTACATACCGAAAGCTCTTATACCTGCATTGAGGACGCAACTGACCACACTGACCAATCAGAAACACCTGTGAAGCTATTTGTCTGAAATATTATGGTGCCCTGATATAGGCGGTCTGTGTATACAAAAAGTGCAGTAAATTCTACACGGTGAAATCTAAATGTATAAGAATACCATTTAATTGAGAATCTGCAAATGTGAATTGTTTGATTACAAATCTAAAATGGTCTAGTAGAGCCAAATCAAGAAAAATTTACTTAAATGTCCCAAACATTATGGAGGGCACTGTATATTTTGGTTTTCAGTATTACTGAACGAGCCAGAACTTTACATTACAGGAAACTCAATATAGCAATTTAAATTTGATAAATTAAAAAAATTATAATTTTATATCCATTTTTTTTACACAATGTGTAGGCCCAATGTGATTACATGCACCACAGGTTATGCTGTCAATATTGGCTCAATTTAGTCTAAAACATGAGGACCAAAAGCAGAGCTCTCACATGTGACTATTGTTGTTGGGACTTCCCTGAGCCTGTGCAGATAAAGCATATAAAATCTAGAAATTGAAACATTAATCATGGGTTTTACATTTTTATTTGCATATCAAAAGAAAATGTGCATTCCAAGATTTGAAATAATGAAAGAAACACACACAAAAAAAAAAAAAAAATTAAAATTCTGCCCAATTTGAAAGCATTTTACAGGTTGCCAGAAGCCACACTAGTCAGATGTGGAGAGAGAGCGTGCGAGTCCTCCGATTGGTCGGCCACGCCCTTGCTCTTCCTCGTATTGCCATGCGGAGGTGTTTGAAGCAGGCAAGATGTCTGGAGAGGGGAAGGGGGACAGAGGGGAGCTGTGCCGTGATGGAAGGGTGGGCGGCAGGTTCTCTGTACAGACAGTAGTTTTCGTTCATCCTTGCTGTAAGAAGGGGGCTAAGGGATACGGGGAGGTGGGGGGGGTGGGTGGGGGTGGGGGGCGCTGCACAGTCATCTGCTTTCGTCCAATCACAATGCAACTTAGGTTTTTTTTCGGTTACAAAGTTAAACAGCTAAAAAGTGAAAAAGAAGGCAATGCTTGTGGAATGTACAGTGCATGGCGGAGCTTCAGTCTTCATGACGAAGCCTTCTCCTGTTCAATGGCTGCAAAAGAGGAAGGACGGTTTAAGTTTCTCCTCCAGAAAATAATGTAACCGTCGTTCGGTTTTAAATAAATCAATGGATCAGTGTCAGATTTCTAAGCACATACACTGTAGAGCATGTACCTGATGTATATCCAGGTTCTGAAACAACTCACATGCCCACAATAAATATGCATAAATATTATTTTATCATTGTTATACAATCTTACTTTCTTTCGTTGGTAGGGGATTTTTCTCTTGAGTCTCAGTCTTCTTCAGCTTGGTCTTGTCAAAGCTGGTAACCTCTTGGAAGTCGTGCTTGTCGGACATGTTTGCAGAGTATCTGGTCAGATTAATATAAAAACAGCACTTAGTTTAAAATGTCTGGACAACGAGACCTGCCCGTGTGTGCCCTGCAACGACGCAAGAAATGCATTTCCCTAGCCTCTGCATGTTAATGGCTAATAGCACATGTCCGAGGAGAGCTAAAACCCAACCTGTTCCTGCATGGTTTATTTTACCGTGATATTGGCAATTTACATAACAATTCAAGTTCACGTGCTGTAGGTAGGACATTCAGAAAATACAACGCAATGATACGAGCACGTTGATGAAAACCCATTAGTATTAGTATTAATCCAAGTGCATGTTCTTTATAACATTTGGAAATGGTTTGCGCAATCCAGCTTTGTTCTCTTCATACACGTACAAAAAAAAATCTGAGGAACCACCGCCCTGCTTGGCATCATCTCAGCAGACCCATTTCTCTAACGGTAAATCTATTGTAGGCTACACAAATTCCTATCCAAAACACACATCACGCACGGGTATGGTATTTTGATTACATTAAAATGGTCGATATCTTCAAAATAACCACATCATCAACACCTTTTAAGGTTTGATCATCCATATAGAGTGCTTAAATTAAAAATACAAGTACTAACGTTAGCTAAACAAAGAAAACTAGCAAGAGCATCACCTCTCTTCCATGTTTCTATGCACACGGTGTTCTCATGTATGGATACACGCATCTTTGGTTTGCATTCTACATTTGTATCGTCCGCCGCACCTTTTGTTTCCACTGAACATGTTGACAGTTACGCTTTATTGGGGAAATATTCTGGTTTATATTCGTGTATTTCCGTAAATCAAACGTCCTACACAACACGTATCCGTATATAAATGTAATTGGATTTAGTTTAGATACAGATTGGATGCTGAAGGGAAAAGTCTTTTAACACTCACCAGAGTCTGACTGACTTGCGATGAATATATACCGTCTTGGTGCAGTGGTGGACTGAAGAAGAAGCGCACACGCAAAGCATATATACTCTGAAATATGCTAATATAAGCATGACGTCACGCCACATTCTCCTTGAAAATGGTGCATTAAAGGATATAAGGAGTAAGGATATTCATATAATTTTTTTCACAAACAAAGACACTTCATAGCCTACATTGATGTTTTCACCGATAATTCGTGAAAATAAATTATTTACCCAAAAGCTGTCTAATCGATTTTCCACACCAGTTACTCAAAGGTGACACCTTGTGGTTAGTTATATTAAGCAATTTAGCCTTGAATTTAGCAATTCGGAAACACTTTAAGTTTATTCTAAATTAGTTTAAATGCTTTTAAATTATGATAACAACAGAAATAATGCGATAATATAGTGTTTCCCTTATATTATACTTTCCCCATAATCAATTGAATCAACTTGGAACACAAAATGTTTCCTCCAATTTCCAACGCTTCCCTCCTTCTGTTCATCTTCAGAGCATAGCATTTGTTTTACTGTTGTTGTGAGTCTGCGAAGGGCAGTGAATATACATTAATGCCAAAGAAACAATCCCTTTTACAGCAGGATGCATGAATAGTTGACTTTCAAAATGTTAGTCTCAATCCTTGTTTTTGAACAAAAATCCATGCAATGTGGGAATGTTTGTGGCTACAATGGTCCACTTGGATTGGCTCTCTGCATAGTCACTGCAGAGCAAAACAAACAGACAGACATTTACTTCAGTCCACACGAGTCCTTTGTCTCCTCAGGAAGTTATGAAATGCCGTCCTAGTTGTCCTAGCCCAGTGGCTGCTGTCTTGGCCCAGCAGGATATATCTAGGCCCGCTTCCTGTTGGCTGGGTAGGCTGGCGCTATACTGACATCGCTGTTCACATTTTGGCTCAGTTTTCATGATAGAGACATAATGTCCTTTAGTGTCAGGATGGGAGTTGGTCAGTGCTTCCAGTCTGAGGTCCCATAGGGTCGCAGTCCAGCTGGACAGAACTATTTGAGCTCCCGAAATGTATTCCAGCTACTGCTTATCCATTTTAGGTATGTTATACTGACTGGTCATTTACTATAACACTGAGACACTGACTTTCTGCAAATCATATCCATTCAACTGCATATACATTTTGGCTAAATCTAGTATTATCTGAGAGATGTGTAAATGCTGCATGGCAAAACGTTGTAAGGGAAGACAGGTGTTAAGAAAAATGACATTAGCCCTCTTATTTCAAGAATTTTTATTTTTTATTTTTTTTAGAACAGTCACAAATCTCCACTCCCCATTGCTATGCTAATATTGATCAGTGTATCTGCTATATTGTAATCATGATAAGATCAAGGGAGCATTTGGTGAGCAGATATAATATCATCAGAGAGTAAAATAAGGATGTTTCAAAGGCTTTAGTTTTCATGTGGCAGTTTGTGGATATGGACAGAGGCAAGAAGAAATAGTTTTCTATGAGACTGAGGTTGAAGCTCTGTATAGGTGTCTGGATAGGTAATGTAGCCTGTACCTTTACCTCATTATTCGTGTTTGGAATCTAATCCCTATCACTCTCCTTCCTAGGAACAAACCAGCTCCTGGGCTAGAGTAACAATATATAAAGCTCTTGTATTTCTTTATGTTGAGTCACAGATCACAATCTTTTATGAAGTCTATACAGATCAGTAACCAGAGGTGTAAAATCCAGGTTCAGAAAGGAAAAGTCCATCCCAGTATTTGGTTCCAGTCACTTGGATTTGCTAATTAGCACAATTCTTCAGCCAGGAGGTAAAACTAATTAGTGAAATCAGTTGGCTGAGTTCATGGGTGGAAGAAATACATGGCAGTACTTTTACTTTCTGACCCCTGGATTTTATACCTCTGTCAGTAACTCATATTGAGTAGAACTATATAAAGGTCTACTTCTGACATACATGCAGCTAATGTTACTGGTCAAAATTAAGTGTAAATTGACTTGTAGCATTATTCCCCATAATAGCCACAGTAATTACGGAAATTATTAATGCATTAATGCAGCTTGTTAATGCAAATCATTTTTAATACCCTCTCTATTAATGGGGTTTCACTTTCTTATAGGCTATTTACTATGTAGCATACAGTATACCCTTGCCGGTCGAGCAAAACTGGATATGAGGTGGTTATACAGGTGGGTAAAATTAGCCTCTTGGTTTATTAAAGCAGGACACATAAAGTAATGTTCATAGTGCAGTTGACTCTTGTTCATTTTGGCCTTTACTTGCAAGTGAACTGTCTTTAGCATGACTTTAATGGCAAATCATTTATAATTTAATATTTTACTGGCACCTTGTGGACATAAGTGTAAAAGTAGCACTAGTATGGTCACATATTGAAACATTACATTTAAAACACATGTGTTTAGGTGCTTGCTATTCTATATAAAAAATATACATTTGAAATAATGAACATTATAATCTGATTAGTTGATGCAGTTTGAATCAAGCATTCTCTTGATATAAAGTATATGGGCACAATGGGGGTGGTATTTTATTTTTTTAATTGTGCCTTTATAGTAATAATAGACTAATGTAATTGTGTTTTTGTATTACCACAATATATGGTAAAATACTAAGGGTTCTTACCATTGCATTAGCTTTTCCCAATGACACAGTAGGTATCCCCAGGTTACCAGCTAGCATTTGTGAAAGATATGTCTCTCCCCCATTACATAGTAGCTCTCTTGTAGTAGTGTTTCTGTAGGGTGTAAAATAGTCACTGGCTCTCCAGTAATACTGTGTAGTCTGTAGGGTGTAAAATAGTCATTGGTTCGCAAGTAGCACTGTATAGCTTCTAGGGTGTAAAATAATCACTTCTTCTCTGGTCATATTGTGTGGCCAATAGGAAAAAAAGAGTCTCCATTTTACTCTGTAGTACTGTGTGGACGTAACATGTAATGTAGTCACTGGCTTTCTCCTATCGTTCTGTGTGGCCAATAGGGTGTAAAATAACCACTGGCTCTCCTGTAGTACTGTGTGGTCTGTGGGCTGTTAAATAGTCCACTCTGACACCACATCATGCAAGCAGCCAATAGAAAATTGTGCATTAGCACCCCCCTCTGGTCATTTGGGTGCCCACAGTCTGCCTGCGCATAATGAGCCTTTTTGTGCGTAAATCGTTCGTATTTGCAGGTTTGCTTGTATTTTGGCATTCGTCCAAGTTACTGAGATTTGTTCGTACCTACAAGCAGAATTTACACCTGCTCAGGGCCATGCGTACTGGCGCATACGTAAATTCAAAATGCATCCAAATGTAGCTTCTGAGTGTGTTATTTAGAATATGAATTTATTTTTATTTTCTGTATGTGTAATCGTAACTGGTGGGTGTTCCAAAACAGAAGAAGAATATGTTTTATATGCACTCATTTTTGTCTCTGTTCTGTGATCACTTCTGATACCAACTCATCCTGTATTGCAATCAGCTCACAGTATGCCTCCTCCCACTCCATGTTTTCTCTGTGGACAACATGGAAATTTTCAACAAGCTCTCCAAAGATGTATCTCTGGGACCGTGATAAGATATTTTGGGATCAGTCTCAGACATTCTTGTTTGTACCTATTTTTATATTTGACTTGTGTCAGATACATTTTCCCACAATAGGCAACAACAGGCAGGCTTAGATTACAGTATTTCTAAATATTTAACTTGACTCTTGACTCGGCTGTGTTAAATGCATGCTCTGTCTTAAACTTGGTTTAAACTGCTCACTATTTTAGGCTGTATCTTAAGTTCTTTTTGAGAATGAGGAATTTTAGAGGGAATTTTGGCACACACAGGCGATATCCACACAGTTACGCTAGACAAAACTGCTTATAGTAGTAAGGCAGGAAAAAGTTATATTAAAATTTGTAATCTTTACTTTTAATATAGTTTGACAGTTATGGTTATACAACTTTTTGAGTGTACATGGTTAAATTAGCTTATCCCTTCTGCTGAACCAAGTACATTCAGTCAATCTGTCTCCTGCAACTTCTAAATCATTTATTATGAACTGATCAAAACAGAATAAATTATTCTAAACTATTGTCAAAATTGAGTACTTCTGACCTTTTGTCACAGTTTCAACATACTGTCTACATTTTGACAAATGTAAATTTGCCTTGTGTTATTTCTAGAATATGCCATGTTTCTGGGTCTGGGTCAAAATAGGTTATTTAGAAAGTTTTCTTTGTTTTGCTATTAACTTCTCTCCTTACATAGGTCATGTATACAAAAAAGCAGGCACGGGTCCCAACACGAATCCTTCGGGGACTGCACTCCCTATGAAGCTCAGGAGGAGATCAGAAACATTCACAAGAAAATAGCTCCCAAGTTTGGAGGAAAGTGCGCCAATTCACATCAGAAAGTCCCAGTCCCAAAATAATTAATCACCGATGAGGCCTTCGGTCTCAAATACACAAAATATCCAAAAGAAGGAATAACATTACAGAAAAAAAAATTACATTTTTGAAGTTTTGATTTTCACATATATTTTTTATCTCTGTTCAGAGGGACAAATATGGTGACTGGTGATAATTAGAGACATGCATTCTAACATTTTTAGAAGTTGCCATTGTATCTTATACCTTGGGAGAGAATAGCACACAGACTGTTTGGGAAGAAACTACTCCCTAACCAGAACCACTGTTGCTGTTGAAAATGTAGCCTATGAATGTGATACAAGCTGTAGTATTGTGGATTTTGTTACTCTTTCGTGTGGATGCTGTCCTGTGGTTGGAGTGCGCTCTTTGTCATCCTGCCATAGTATTTTCCCTCAGGGTGGTTGACCAGGCTACAATATGTGACTGTCTTTATGGGCTTGTCATGTGAATCGTCACTGATCGGGGTTGCACAACTCGAGGCCTGGAACTGTGCGATTGAGAACAATTATGTTTGCTCAAATCTTCTTTTGGTGCTACTAAGCTAGCACATAAAGCTGAGTTTGGTGATAAGGCAGGGTCACATTGGTTACTGAGACCACTAATCGTAGAATCAAAATGTTAGTGCAGTCGACCAGGGGTAGGTAACCCTGGTCCGGGAGTGCCGGTGCCATTTCTGGTTTTTGATCTCAGCTTGATGGATGATTAAAAGTCTGAGCCTGAATATTCTGACTTAAACGCTGAGTGCCTCCAGCACGTGGTTACCTGCATTAATTAAACCTGATTAATTAAAATTAATCCAGTTACAGTGTATGTAGTTATAGGTTTGGATGGAGCAAAGACCAGGACGGCCTCCGGCACTCCAGGACCGGGGTTGCCTACCCCTGCAGTAGACTCTTGACAAATATACCATAACGCAGCATCAAAAACAGTAACACCCGACTGGAGCGAAACAGCATTACAAACAACACCACGGAACAAAACGGCGCCCCCTGGTTAATTATGGCATCACATCACTTTTTAAGCTTCAGGCTAAACTAATAAAGCCTAATTAACTGGCATGCAGCACAGAGATAATAAGTTAATCATTTTTATTTCACTTATTCAAGTTAATTAACATTAGTCATTATCTTTATTGACTCACTCCATTAAATTAGCTTATGCTGTTGTAATGTTAGTATGCTACTTGGCTAAAAAAATAACGTTAAACTGGATAACTAGGTAGTTGGTACATGGCAACATTAGCTCGTAGTTTCTATTTTAACCTGCATAGTAATATGTCCTGTGTCTGCTGCACTTCTATGGAGCCTCAGGAAGATTCCATACCAATCCATTCAGAATTCCTGAACAATGCACTCTGCAAGCCTTTTGGTAGTAGAACGGTCGGGCGCAGAGCAGATGTGATTCGTTCCTTTCGGCTTTCAGGAATGTGGCAAACTCCAATGAGCAAAACTGAATGCCATTGTCACTGACAAAGATGCATGCGATTACATAGCGGCCGATCAAGCCTTGCAGCACTTGTACGGTTGTGGTTGTGGTTGTACTGGCTATTTCCAATGACTTTTCCAAGAACTGCCTGGCCATATCCTGGTGCGGCGAGAAGCACTGGTGCCGAGTGCAAATTCTTGGTGTCCCGGCAACAGCCCGGTGAGGTAGTGGAGCAGGTGCCTTGTGTATTGCCACTGTTTCTCTTAACTAATTCGGCAGTGCCAAGGGGAAATGTCACCCCAAGGGTCTGGCCTCAGTTCAAGCCAAAGGCAGGAACTAAAGGAGATAGTAAACAGGAACCTTGACACGTTCTCTTCCAAGCCAGGCCACGCCCCTCCTGATTCAGCACCACATCAGTACAGACCCAATCTCCATCTTTATTGGGTGCCTGAATCCAGGCGAGAGGCCATCAGAGGCACAATGCTGAAAATAGGGATGATTAAATAATCGCACAGTGAATGGTCCAGTCCTAATGTGCTGGTGTCCAAGCCAGACAGAAGCATCCAGTTTGGTAATTATTTTCACAAACTGAATGAAGCATCCAAGTTTGGCACGTATTCAATGCCCAGGTTTAATAAACCGATCAAATGCCTGGGGACGCCATGATTCAAAAGTACCCAAGGACAAATTATATTGGTGAAAAAATTAACCTCACCAAGGACAAATTATATTGGTTCTCTCTCTGCCTTCCTCATAAATGAGGGCCTGCTCCAGTACACGGTTCTTTGGCTTACATGGACAGTACCGCAGTCTCATGGACCCGATACTAAAGTCCCTCCATCAAAATACTGCCGCCTACCTAAGATCGGGTGAGTCACAAGGCCCGACCAATCGCTGTGCTTGGGGGCATTGTGGGAAGCAGGGTAAACAGCAAATCGCTGGAGGTGCAAATTAGGACTGGAACCTTTCGACCATTCTGCCGTCCACAGGCAACGCCGATGGTCTGCCCAGGTGGGATGCTCTGTGGACCTTAAGTGGCCTCCCAGAATGCAATATGCCAAGGGGATGGCTACAACCCTGGCAGGGATTTTCCGCAAATCCGCCTCTCACTGTCTCTTTTCACATAAGAAGAAAAGCTCATAAAGTTTCAACTTGTGAATGAATTAACTTCCTGTTTCTAATGGCATACAAGTACAGTAGAGCAGACATGCTTTAGAATAATTTTCAAACTGTAATTTTCAAAGTGTAAAGCGGAAATGGTAGACAAAAGACATTTAGACAAAGGCATAAGATGTCCACGCACACCTCAGACGCTTTGCTTGAAAAGACAAACCGGTTAGAACTGGTCAATGAACAGCGAACTTCGCTTGAGAAAGTTCACCCCGGCGGCCTGCGCAGAAGACGTCGTACGAAGGCAAAAAAAATGTCTTTCTGTTCCATTCGATGTCTGCAGATGTCTAAATGAGTGTCCTATGAACTATGCCATCCGCTTTAACTCGTTTCTAATAGACAGCTTAACTCTGCTAGAATAAAATGCGGAACAAACAAAGAGACAAGGTTAACTTCAGGCTGTATTTATTTAAATACTTTAATGTGTTTAAGTAGTTCTGAAAGAAACAATGACATTGGTGAACAAGTGCAAGTAATCATAAAACAATGTGGACTTGTAATAGTGTGGTGAGTGAACTGTACGTGGAAAAGTTGCCATCAACTAGATATTAAAATCAATTCAGTTTAATCCAGGGTTGTTGAAGATGAAAAAAATGTAAAATAAATAAATAAATAGACATTTTCCATTACTGTTACTATTGTAAAATCTAAGTGCTGTATGCATACCTTTGTGTATATATAATTTTTTATCTCATATGAATTTGTTTAAAAATCAATATTTGAATTTCTGACTTAAAAATATGTAATACAAAGAAATATTGTATGAGGAAATATGTGACAGCATCTGCTCAGTCCAAGTTGTGTCTTTTGTGCGTTGCATTCGGTAAAAGCATTATAATGAGGCAACATATGAGAATACACAAGGAAGGATTATATATTCTGCTTCATATCTGGACTTATCTTGCTCTCTAAAGGGGAATACTTTTTTTTCCTTTACATATCTATAGAATTGTATAGAACTTTTTTGTTTACATATAAAACAAAATATACAAGGGGCAATAATTATTACAGCAGTTCACATTGTGGGGATAATATAAACCCACGTTTGTGAGTATGGCTTTGCAGAAGTTCAAGAGAAGAGCACAGCTTATTAAATAGTCTTTTTATTTAGTGTTAAGGAGCATCTTGAGTGAACGTGTTAACGCGGTTACGATGGTGGATATGGCGGTGGATTGGCGAGCCAGGGCTGTGTCGCCGCAGTCACGGTCGCTGGGGTTGCTGGCCGAGGCTAACTCGACGGCCTCCAGCAGGCAGATGTAGTTGGTAATGACCTGGTTGACTTTGGCGGCCACCTGCTGCTGCTGCTCCTCAGACCTCATCGCGCTCTGCAGGCGCATGCAGTATTCGGACAGAGAGCAGAGCACCCCGAAGCTGCTGCTAGCGGCCGGGAGCATCTCCTCGGCGCTGTGGTGGGCGTGGGCCATCTGCTTGCAGGCGCTGCCCAGCTCTTTGGACTCCGCGGAGAGCAGCCACTCGTAGCGGCCCGCGCCGTCCTGGCACGGCTCGGCCGGAGCCGACGCGCTCTCCCCCACTCCGGAGCGCACCAGGACGATCAGCTCGCCGGCGTCCCGTCGCAAGGCCGAGAGCCCGCCGGGAGAGGCGTACGCCCTGCCCTTCAGCGCGCCCACGTGGGCCAGTCTGGAGGCGAAGCTCGCGCTCGCGTCGCTCGGTTCTGAGGGCGAGGAACCGCGGGGGGCGTCTCCTTGGGTTTCGCCGGCGGACGACCTCGGCGCCCCCCCCGTGACCAGCGGCCGCGGGAGCGATCCCTCGTCCTCGTCTTCGTCGGCGGTGCTCCCGCTCCTTCTGTGGAAGCAGTGGCTGAAGGGCCCACGGCACTTCCAGGGGCCGCCGTCTCGTTTGGGTAAACCTCTGAGCCGCCTGCCGTCCTTCGGCGCTGGCGGCACAACAGAGGCTCTGCAGTCCTGGCTGGCCGCCGGGAGGGAGGAGCTCTGGGAGCGGCTCTTGAGCAGCCTCTTTCCAACGGGCCTCTTTCGTGGCCTCGAATCGGGTGAGTGCGGGGACTGTAAACACTTACCGCCTATGGCCACCCTGGTCTTCTTGAGCAGAGCGTCAAAGCTCCCGGAACCTGCGCATCTGCTGCTGGAACTCCGCCTCAGTACTCGGCCTCTTTGGGTGGGGGGCCCCAGGCCGGCGGTACCGGGGTGGCGGTGGGGAGGGCTCGGGGGTGGCGGCGTGGCGCGGTCCGGTGTGGGGGGGTTGCAGTACTCCCGCTTTGGCACGTCGGAGGGATCTGCGCTGATGTCGGATGGCGGCGGTGATGGCGGTGGAGTGGCGTCGGCGTTGAGCTGCTGAGAAAAGGCCGAAGTTGCGCTTCCTTTTGGTGCTGAGCTGAGCTCTGTGCAAGCTACACTAGGGGTAGTAGAGAAAGAGAGAGAACTGTTAAGCACATCCCTGAAAAACACGCCACGGTTCTCCATCAACACAGATACATTTTTTTGCGGTCGACGGCTGGGTCTAAGCCGCTTTACAGACTGTAAGACGGAAAGCGGCCTTCACTTCTCATTATCGTATCTCATGTCGACTGTATACAGAGTAAAATGTCCGCTGCCCAGTGTTAATTGAACTCCAACGCAGTTTATATGAGTCCAATTGGGACCACATGTACACTGTAAGAGTTCACTTAACACTCAATAGGTTACTGTGTATGGATCACGGAGCATGCAAATCCAACAGCAAATTTAATGGACAGGGTGAGTGATATATTCTGGGACCTACTTTCAAGGCTGATGCTGTGGAAATGGTCTACAGGGGTGACACACAGGATCGCATGCAGGGACAGTGTTACCTTCACCTCTAACCAGGTTTAGCATCAGTAGGTGAGAACTGACATGCTTCTTACAGTCTTTCTTACTGGTCCTTCAGCTGTGCCTGATTCACAGTTAAGGGTTATCAACTGCCTCTACACCTCACTCCCATCCTTGCAGATATTTTTAACTCAAGCATGCTTCACACAGAGACCAGTGAAAAGATTACTCTGCGTGGCTGTACCTGTGGTTTCTTTGATCTTAGGCATCCGGTGACAGCCGTCTCTCACAGTGCCAAATGCGGGGTCGGAGCCGTTGGCATTGGAGTGCACGTTCGGCAGCATTTTCCAGAGGAGGGCGGGGTCGGCGTTGGGGTGCAGGTCCCTGGTTGGGGGCCCGTGGCTGGGGGTGGCAGGGCCCTTGTCCTCAGGGAGCAGCGGGCGCTTGCCGAGGGCATCCGGGGCGCAGAGGGGCGAATCCACGGGCGTGGCGCAGCTGCTGCTCCCTGTACTGCAGCCGGCATCCAGGGAGGAACACTGGGAGCTCTGCAGGGAGTGGTGGCCCTCCGTCTGCATGCAGGAAATGCGCTTCGCCAGGTGGTACTCACACAGCCGCGCTACGGCGTGCTGCCTCGCGTGCTGCTGCTCGTCACCGGGTAAACCGCCCTGCTCGCGGACAGCAGACGCCGCTTGGACCGGGGAAGTGAGCGGGGCATTGGGACTCGGGCCCATGTCCTCGCCGACCCCGCCGGCACCGCGGTCGCCCAAGTCCGGCGCGGCGTCCCAGGCGTCCGGCCTTGACGCGCGGCCGTCCTGACCCCCTGCGGCGGCGCTCTCAGTCAGCGGCTGCCACCGCTGGCTCTTTTCCCGAAACGAGGTGCGTTCCAGGTCAAAGTGGTTCAGACGGTGGGCGTCCCTGGCGCTGAAGGTGTTGTACTTGCCCGCCACGTGCTGCTCCTCAACGTTGGGGTAAGGTGTCCGGCCGGCCTGCCGCTTGCCGGTTGCGCTTGCGTCGAACGACCCCTTGGGGTCGGCCTCACCCGCCTTCCCCCGCCGCCTGCCATCGCCGGAGCTCGTCAGCGTGCCCATCTGTATCTTGCTGAAGTAGTCGGTCACGGACTTTGTCTCCATGGTTTCAGGCTCCATCTCGATGTCGTCCGAGTGGAGGATCTGTTTGGGAGGCACGGAAGCAGGTGGCGTCTCGGGGTCCTGGCTGCCTGGGATGTTGTGGGGTGTCTTGGCGTCGAGGTCTCCCTCACACATTGAAACGGGAAACTCGGTTTTCTCCTCCAGGAGTGGCTGGTACCCCTCGGTGGTGGCGACCAGCAGACGCATGGAGCTTTCAGAGAGCTTCTGGGCAGCGGCCAACTCCGAGCTCTCTGTCATTTCCGAGGAGTTAGTCTCATTCCCAGAATCTGAAGATGACTCTGGGCTGAAGGCCCGAGACAGTGCTACACCTGTACGACACACAGAGACAAAAATAATAGAAATAAGTTTACCAACCAAAAGCATGTCATCCACACATTTGATTTTAAAAATTCTAATTTGATTCATTAAAAAACATTGAGGGGTTATAAAGTAAAATGAGCTGAATTTCATCGTAAAAACTTGAAACATGTCCAAAGACTGTGGAAAACTCATTTGTAACAAGTATAAAACAAATACATTATAAAAGTACTATAATTATGTAATCAGCTGAAAGTGTTTCAATATTTGAAGCACTAAAAAATGGCAAATGGTGTTTTTAATGAGAAACTAAGCCAATATAAATGGATAGCCAATGGCATATTATCAGCAACAAAAAAGTTAAGATAGTGAGAGAACCTGAATTACTGTTTGACTGCGGGTGGTCTTGTTCCTCTGATGCTGCTAGGGCCTCCAGGGCCTGTAACGTGGAGACCACGGCGTCGTCTAGGGCCTTCTCACTGCCTTCACCTTGTGTGGGTATGGCGTCAATCAGAGACACTGGGATGTCCCCGTGTGGGCAGGGGCCTGTCTCCTCAGGGGACTGGGGACTCCCCTGGGGACTGTGGTGCTCCTCCTCGTCCGAGCTGTCCCTGAAGCCCGGCGGTGGGGCAGCGATGGCCAGGTTGAGGGAGTGCAGGAGGACGTCATTGTCCTCCTCGTCGTCGTTGCCCTCCGGCGGCGGGAGGGACGTCAGGTCGATGATGTCGTCGCTGGAGCCCGAGAGCTCGAGGAAGGTGGTTTTCGCCTTCTCTGCCTCCTCGTCCTCTTCTCCCGCACCCACCCCTCCCCCCACCACTGACGTGTCATCCTCGCAGCTTCCTTCGTCCTCGTCCTCCGCGTCGTCCGTGGTCTCGGCGTAGCAGATGTCCCGCAGCAGAGGCTCTTCAATGCCCTCCGCTGTCCCAAAGATTTTGGCCTCCCCGATATTGCTGTAGATCGCATGGGGCGAATACTGAAAGCCTTCCCCATCCACGGACGGATCCATGGCCTTAAATTCCTCATCGCACTGGAGGAAAGCAGCCCGGTGCTCGTGTAAGATCTCAGGACCCTCGTCCAACAGCCTTTGGTACCCAAGATTGTGGGGGTTTACGCTATCTAAAGGGGGTCCCCCGAATATGAAGGACACCTTGGCGCTCCTGGGAGAGTCCTGGGGTTTGTGTCTGGGTAAAGACAAAAATGGCTGGGGGTGCATACTGTGGCACGCCCTGTTCCCCCATTCACCCATGTGCAAAGCGTGCTGGGGCTGCTGGACCTCCGTAAAATAAATGGGCGTGACTTCGTTTTCGTTTCCTGTGCAGTCTGGGAACTCTTTGTGGCAGGGTTCTCTAATCCCCATGTGAACATTGGGGTCCTTGCAGCCACTAAAGGAGGTGCTGTACGTCCACTCGATAGCTTGATAGTTAAATCTGCTCTTGGGATCTTGGCCTGCAGCGTAAAAATAACAGAATAATTGCGCTCAAGATGTCTAGTCTATGGTGTCCACTTCAGGACATTATCACAGATAATTAGTTACACAGTTGTATCAAAGTAAACCAAACTGCACTATGTCATACAAGTCTGAAATATCAGAGACAGTGGTGTGTATTACGAAGCAGGCTTGGGTTAACTGGATGACTGTGCTGAGTAAAACCTGGAAATCCCCTGAATATGCAACATATTGTGAAGCAAACACACTGTTCCTGGTTTAACTCAGCACAGTTTTGCAGCTAACCCACTTTAGTCTGCTTCGTGATACAGGCCCCTGGTCTTTCGGCTATGAGCAGCGAATTCTACAGCAGCGTGCCGGGGCGCGGATTGGCCTTGTTTGAGAAGGAACACCTACCTGCCTCCAGACAGCCTACACTGGTGCTGTTGGCCATGTTGAAGATGGAACGGCGGGAGTCCACCAGCAGTCTATAGTACCCCGCGGTCAAACACGCCAGATTCATGGCATCGCTGGACTCCATTATCAGCGTGATGGGCTGTGAAACAACATCGATGAGATGAGTATGCAACAGAAGTGTTTCCCACCTGGGGCCTTGTGAATGGTGCTTATACGAATGCACATTACAGAGATGTGGTGGCCATGGATCCCCCCAGACACTAAGGCAAGTTGAAGCTGCGAGGGCTCCTCATTACAGAACCTTACAGAAATGGAATGTACAAATATACTGAAAATATATTTAAATAAAATAGGTAATATTGCAACACTACACATATTGTGGGCAAATGTATTGCTGCTTTCAACAAATACCCTGCTGTGAGATACATTTATCATTGTATTTTCAAAAGGTCTACATATTTACAATATATTGCAGTATTAACCTCCTGAAACCTAGCAGAAAAATACGTTTAAGTATAATTGTTTTTCTGTTGCGGCGAAAAAAAGATATTTTATTGTTTATTTTATTTTTATTGAACGTCCTCTGTGGTGTAGGTTTCTGCATAGTGGAATATATGGTTCTTGAGATTAAGACCATCCAATGGACAAAGAATGAATTGCCAGATCTTAGGAGGATATTCAATTTCCACACATGCATCCGGTCTTCACTAAAAGCAAGGGCTAGAAAAACACAAGATTCACAAAACAGGCAATGTGATAACTAGAACCAAAAAATGAAGCAGCCTTTATTATGGGATATGTTGCTGAACACATTCAGATCCAGCTGTTGGAACATGCTGTTCCTGCTGAGCCTGACTGTTGAGTTATTTATGAACTGTAAGCTTGCTGAAGAACTGTGTCAAACCTTCACAGATAAAGGCTGCCATCTTGTTTGCTGCATCCTAAGTCACCAAAACCTACAACTAGTATGCAAAGAGTATAATAATTTTTTTCTTTGGATACTGGTGACTTGTTTATTTATTTATTTTTTACTTTGCCGATGCTAGCTATAAGTGTATTGTAAATGGGATTACATCACCAGTACAACATTTTTGTAGTGCATTGCAAACATTGATCTGTTGAGTAAAAACCCAGAGGCTTGTGCATTTTCCCCACTACCCTTAGTGTCAGAGCCCAGATGCTGAGATTTTGAGATCTTCTTACTGTCTGTGAACAGCGCATGTGACTTCAGATCACACGTGACCCACGTTGTTCATGTGTCTATTTTTGGAATGATGGAAAGATCTGATATTTTCAGCATTTAACTGCACCAGTAATAATAAGACTATATATGTGAAATAAACGCACTACCTGAAATGTGCAATATATTGTCATTTTTTTTGAGAAATAAGTTGAATAATACATATAAATATACTGAAACACTTACCAGTTATTTTGGGATGTATCTGAGTAAAGCCACTACAATGTATTATTTAGCACGTGTGACAATATACCACTGCTGCGATTGCATTGCTACCTTCACCTTCGGCGCGCCTTCACTGAGTTGATGTGATTAGATACAGAACATTGGCTACATCCTGAAAAAGTGGGCAGGTTTATCGCTCTGAACCGCACGGCCTTCGCCAGGCTCGCGGCAAAGCGGGCTGAACCGAGCGCACGAGACCGTGCTGCTCCGGGTTCTGCCGGAGCGCTTAATCAAAGGAGATTTGTTATTGGTAATTGTCGGGGCGAGACAGAGGTTCGCGTCTCGTCCTGGCGTCTTGAGCCTGAGCCTCACCTTCACGTCCAGGACGTGCAGCTCCACCCGGACGTTCTTCTCGTCCTCGGTGTACATCTCGATGCGGTTGACGTGGCTGAAGTCGGCCAGCAGGGCCACCAGGTTGGTCTTGGTGTTGATGACGTGGCTGATGCCGTACCTGGGGCCCAGGAGCAGGGTCACCTCCGTGCGCTTCTCCCCTTGCTGGAGGAGAGAGGCACGTGAGCAACCCTTCTTTTTGTGCTCCTTTACACTCATTTCCCATCTACAGAGACCCCATATATCAGGACAAGAAGCACTTCTTCACACAACTAATTTTCCATCTACAGAGACCACATATATCGGGATAAGAAGCCCTTCTTTACACAACTCATTTCCCATCTACAGAGACCCCATATATCAGGATAAGAAGCCCTTCTTCACACAACTCATTTCCCATCTACAGAGACCCCATATATCGGGATAAGAAGCCCTTCTTTACACAACTAATTTCCCATCTACAGAGACCCCATATATCGGGATAAGAAGACCTTCTTTACACAACTAATTTCCCATCTACAGAGACCCCATATATCAGGATAAGAAGCCCTTCTTCACCCAACTCATTTCCCATCTACAGAGACCCCATATATCGGGATAAGAAGCCCTTCTTAACATAACTCATTTCCCATCTACACAGACCCCATATATCAGGATAAGAAGCCCTTCTTTACACAACTAATTTCCCATCTACAGAGACCCCATATATCGGGATAAGAAGCCCTTCTTTACACAACTAATTTCCCATCTACAGAGACCCCATATATCAGGATAAGAAGCCCTTTTTGTGCCCCCTTACACAACTTTTTCAGCTACGGAGACCCAATATATCCACGTTCTTCATTTGTTTATTTTTGGAATGGTGGAAAGATCTGATATCCTCAGCATTTAACCAGTAATAATAAGGCTGACTTACGGTATATTTTATATAAACGTACTACCTGAAGTGTGCGATATATTGTAATTTTTATTGAGAAATAAGTACTTAAAATAATACACATAAATATATATTGAAACATTTACCAGTTATTGTGGGACGTATCTCAGTAAAGCCACTAAGATGTTTATTATTTAGCACAAGTGACAATATACTGGCATACATTGGAAAATATACATAGAATTTAAACATTTGCTGTTTTATTCAGTGTATTACAGTATATTTAAAATGTTGAAAATAAGCCACAAGGGACCGGTGTGATGCAGGCAAAAAGCCATTAGCTGCACTGCAGTGGTTTATTTTCATAGGGATGCACAGCCCAGAGTAGTTTATTCTGCTTACTCACCATGGCTACGGTGTAATCTAACACTCAAATGAAGTCACGTGTTTATAAGGAGCAGAATATAAATTTATCTCAAGCAGAATAGACAATTCCACATTCAGCATCAATCGATTATATTATACTTGAGCAAGGGTATTTGTGGATTTACCAGTAAAGTTGATTTGAACACTCTTCCCCCATATAATCTCAAATCACTGAGATACTTCAAGTAGTGGGCCTTTGCTTGCAGAGCGGTTAACTGGAAGAGAAATTAGACAAGAGACGGGCTTTAAATAAAAATATGAATAAAATAACATTAGGAAGAAGTATAAAGACATTAATAGCTGGAATAGCATAGTCACACTACATTGTGGTCTTTTAATAAACATTTTTTTATAAACCAATTCAATTCACAGATTCTTAATTTTGCCATAAACATAAATATGTCAATGTGTTTTGCTTCACTAAGCTTAAACGTATATGTAGCCATGCCACTGCACGTGAGTTGCTGTTCTGTGCCTTGTTGGGGTACCGTCAGTTCACAATCACTCGCATGGTTGTGTATACCCCTGGTCTTGCTTCCATAGCATAGCACACTGGGACTTTTCCATATTACACTCAGGCCTCTACATATGCAACAGTTATTATTATGCAATCTCATAATTCTCTAATTCTTCTTCTCTTCTCCATTTTCATCCCTGGGCTTCTACCCCTTCCCTCGCCCTGCATTTGCAGACCGCTTGAGCCTCGTTCCTCTCCTGGTTCCAGCCCACGGCATTCACAACTTGGAGGCCTAGTTGCGTCACCGTGCCCCTACCCCTTTGCATGTTACCATACATATCTCTGCTTGGACAAACTAATTTACCAGCTAGTTTAACCACCTCTGACTGTAACCTGACCAACACATTATCCTTTGCTCTGATAGACCCCACATTACATTTCTGTTACCATTCATTCGGTACTAATTATTACACCTGGCCGACCCGTGGCAGAACACCCTTGGGTTTCTCCCAAGATTTTTTCCCATTGGGGACCTCAGTTGCTGACTTTTTGGGGGTTCAATCTCGGTCAAATTTTCTTTTCTATTTCCAATGCTTTGTGACAGTGTCTCTAAAGATTTTGCTTTAAAATTGAATTGTACACCTGTAGTATCCACTAGGGGGCAGCCGTGTCAAATATAAAGTTAAACGGTTACATTTTGCCATCTGGGGACAGAATATAAAAGAGAGAGAGAGGCAAAAACATAGTATGTTGGCGTCTACCTTTTTTCCCGGTGGCACTAGATTCTGGTTTGTTTTGAGAATGTGGGTCAAGGCTTTCTTGATGTTCTTCTCCTTCATACTGGACAGCACAGCTGGGGGGAGGAAAAGGGCCAAGCCCCATTCTTTCCTGCAGAGACACCCACCATAACTGTCCAAACCTCGCCTTATTTGAGTTTCAGTGCACATTGGGTGACAAATTAAAGCAAGCGCACCTTAGCATTGACTCCTACACGGTATTTCTCATTACCAGAATCATAAATTTCACCCATGGGGGGAAAAAAACCTTCAATTGATGTCTTTTTTTAAGGCTTAGCACAGTTACCCCAGTGGTTACATTGAATAAAGCCTGTTATCTTTATACTGACCCAATAAAGAAACTAAAAAGATGCCCCGAGGGATAGAACTCACCCGTTTTAAAAAGCGCCAATCAAATTCGAACACTGCTAATTAATAGCCATCACTGAGGACAAGATAGTGTGATAGTCTTTCCATATAACAATGACCTCACATAAACATGGAACACTTCAAGATATTAATTACAATATGCAATGAAAAGGACCAGTTACGTAAGTGCCACTTTAGCAGCTCAAGGACTATCGCATTTTCGAACACTAGTGAGGGTCATTGTGCTGTATGTAACAGAATTCGGATTCCACTGTTGTGAATACTGACGCGCTCTCAATGTATAAATTATTATTTTATTTTTTACTTAACGTTTATTTACACCGGGTAGGTTGACTGAGCATGCACGCTCTTTTACAGCAACGCCCTGTTAACCCCCCAGAGTTTGAATGTCTAAAATGGAGCACCCAGAGGAGACCCGTTAGGACATGGGGAGAACGCGCATACTCCACACAGACACACCCCGGCCGGGATTTGTACCCGGGACCTTCTTGCTATCGGGCGACAGCGGTGACAGCCTATCCACTGCAGGCTGAAAGGAAGTTTAAAGTCACATCTTCTAAACATAACATTTTTGCTAAACATCCTTTCATAAAATTAGCTTGTAAATCTTAAGAACCAATTTTATGAAAGGATGTTTAGCAAAATACTGCTATAGGTTTTTAATTGAACAGGGGTTTCAGTCAGTGACTTCTTCCAGATTAATCAGGGAATACTGATTTTCAAATCCATAATGTACCAATCAGAGGCAGAGGACTTGGGTGGGTCTGTCATAAACACACACACACACACACACACACACACACACACACACACACACACACACACACACACACACACACACACACACACACACACACACACACACACACACACACACACACACACACACACACACACACACACACACTAGAGCTATTGCACTCAGACAGTTCATAGTAGAAGAGCACTTTCAGTAATAAAGCCACATACAGGTGGTCCCAGATATATACAGTAGGGTCTGAAAAGCATAATTTCCTGATGAGTCAGTGAAAAGCACATTCCTGCTGGTGTCAGCCTCTATGGGAGCGTTGATCACATGGGTCTTAATGGAACTGACGTGGACGGACTGGACTCACTCAATGTACTTGAGCGAGACCTTCTGAGTCTGTTTGGTGGTGACCGTGAGGATGTACATCTGCAGGGCGGCCAGACGCAGTGCCATGTCGTACTTCAGTTCTGACCCGAAACGCTCCAGCACCACGTCATTACAGCTCTGGAGAGGGAGAGAGAGAGAGAGACAGAATTGAATTCACATTTTGATGTGCTGCAGTTAAATTTAGCAATGTAACATGTTCAGTTTTTGTTTCTGTATAGATTTGCCATATTCTAATATGTCGTGCAATTAAAGCATTTTCCATTGGTCACACTCAAAACAATTTTCAGTCAAAACAAGACATACACAGATTGCTGGCCTAGATTTGAATTGGATATCAAAATAAGAATATCAAAATAAAACGTATAATTAATTAGTGCGTAAAATATGCATACCTGAACATAGAGGTATTCGAAAGCCACTGCATCTCTCCTGAGCAGGTCAACCGGGTCCTTTGGGACAAAGGTGATTCTGAAAAAGCACTTCATTTTGTGCAATCCTGGTCTTTGGGTCACCTGGTGGGGAGCCAAGTGGACAAGCTTTACTTTACCTTAAAGACCCATTAGCACAGAGCAGTTTAATGAGAAATCACCCATAGACAATGGGACAATGCTGATTTATCTCCACTGCAAAAATGCTCACATTGGTCAATAAGCTGTCAAGATAGCTGGTGTATGGCACTTATATATCTTGCATAAAATGTCCGACACATTTGAAAATGATCGCTTGCAAAGAGCCAAGGACAGAATACACCCCTTGGATATTGACAGGTAGTTAATCTAGGACATTTCAGTCATCAAATTGTCAAATCCCTTTCCAATGGCTTATTAAAGGGACCACAGAAAAAAAAAAAGATAATGTGTATCCAAAATATGCACAGATAATGTGTTTTTTCTTCCAAAAGTTGACTAATGATATTCAATAATTGAGACTAGTATGCAAAGCAAGCATTAAATTGGAAATCAAGCAATGCTACATTTAGAACACCTATTGTCTAATTCCCATTGAATTCCCATTACTCTCTTTTGTGTTAGAGAACTGTTTTCGGCATCCAGGGATATGGCTTAAATGGTTGCAAATTGGCATGAGTGAATTCCCATTCAACTGAATGCATTCAATTCAAACCACTCCATGACCAATAAACCCAAACCCCTGGACAGAGAACAGTCAGCTTCAAAGAGAAAGACCCAGTAACCCATCAATCCTATAGTGCGGTGCTCCATTGTGTTCACGAACAAAGACCTCAGCCTTTTAATGCGTGAATAATAAAAAAAGTAAACAGCTTAGAAAATGGATATTTATTATTCATTTACCATTCTCTAGATTTTGAGCAAATTTTTTTCTCCCAATGGAGGTTCCCTTTTAAGCTAGAGACTTTCAGGGACTTTTAGGCTGTATGGCTGTTTACCGTCATACCGCCATTAGTCAGAAGTCTTCTCACGTCACAATCCCTGCCTGTCTGAGGGCTCACCTGAGATAGCATTTCCTGCTCGTGGAGGAGCAGGAGCTTGCTGGCACAGCCCTCCGCGCGCTGCTCCAGCATCAGAGAGAAGTGCTCAATGCTCTTGATTGAGAGCTTCTCTTGCAGAGTCAGGATAACATCCTTTGACATGGAAACACGACGGTTTTATACTTTGCGCACTTATGAGGCATCGCATGACCACTTCACACAACTAGTGATGGCTCTCGTGGCAGGATTTTTATTTGCAGTATCGTGCATCACACTTCAATATGGATATTCTCTAAGCTGCGGGTAAATTAATGGCTTGTTCTTGTTATTAAGTATTCTCATGTTCTTATATAAAGCACGATGAACTGGAAAAGTATCACAGCCAATATAAAACTAACCACTGTTAAGCCTATACTTATTCTATGGTATTCTGCTAGCAATGCGCATACATATAAACAATGTAGGCTACAATAAAAACATTTCTATAAAGTACTGTTGCTGTTATAGCGCATGTGCTAACTTTATGTTGTGTATTACTGTACAATGAAAGTCACACAACTTCCATTATTACAAAACGAGGATATGCAATTTTCAAATAGTTCCAAAACTGTAAAGACATATATGAACAGCGTCCCTCAGCGCAGTCACGCACTCTGGCCAGCCTCGTCGCTAACGGGAGCTTAATTCGGATCAAAGCGCTCTAATTGCAGGATTATGACTTCTGGCACCCACTGGACTTTTGCTGCTAATACATCAAAACATAAGAGGGAGAGAGGCATTTCTACAACTCTACAGCCAACCACGAGACCAGCGGGAGTGCCGCCGACAGTGCCGATAGCATCTTCCATCGCCGCTTCATTGCATTTCCTTGTCCGTCATAAATGATCAACATAACCGCCTTTCGCTTTTCTTGACAAGCGCCGGTTCAAACGCTGAGCTCACCTTGATGGAAGTGCCGCTGTCAAAACGGAAGGATTTTGTCTGCCCATTTTCCAGGTAGACTTTCAGAACGTTTGGCATGAAAAGGAGTGAGTTATCCTTCACAGTGTCCTGGGAACGAAGGGACACCTGACATCGTGGCTCGCCAAAAAGGGTTTCATTACGATGTGACTATTATTCATACCATTCAGACTGTTTACCAGATGGTGTACTTTCACACACACACACACACACACACACACACACACACACACGCACACGCACACGCACACACACACACAATGGACTGAATATACAGTACATACTGGTAGAGACATTGTTATAACTGATGCTCCTGATCAATGCAAGGCACTACCAGGTTCATGAATGGTCTATATGTGGAATGTGTGATGGAGAGGAAGGTGAAGGCATTTTGTTATGACACCACTTCAAAGCCAATGTCACCGTAGTTCGCAAGTAACTCTTGCATGGGTACAATTTATAAATTTAACAGAAATCAAGAATATTCAATGCAATCTAGGTACTCTCACCAACTAAATTATTCACATGCTTACGTTTGTCAATCACTGCTTAAATTATATTTTATCAAAATTGCAGATATGCTAATAATTTTTGCATGCAAATTTTATTCAATAAATGAAACATTTTAATAAAGGCTCGATTAAACATATTTAATAAGAATGGATGATGAAGAATGTTTTTAACATTGTACAAGTTTTACTGAAACCAGTAATGTAATGTTTCAATCAAATATTTCTTCTACTTTGTCAATCATTTGCAACTTTAAACAAATTATTTTGAAAAAAATGTTGCCCATTCTGAGTATTATAGAAACTAAAGCTGTACCTTTAAATGGTGAAAAATAAATGGCGCACTTCTCCATATTTAATGTGCAAGATTGCTCAAACACTTCATTCTGTATGAACTTAAATATAGTTCACCGAGTGTGGTATTCACATTGCATTAGATACATTTATTAGATGAGGTGGAAAAGATGTGGTATAAATAACATTCCCTACGCTGTCACATCAATTATATTTTATTGTACATGCAAATATGTGGGCAAGCATTCCAAGGATAAACAGCATGCTATCGTTGTGCGCAGAATGTAAACACAGCTATATTTAACACATTACCATGCAATTATTACTAGGCACAGCATTATTGACTACTTACTGGAACCTGACCGTTTATGATGACCTCTTCAGCAAAGCGCACTTTGACCGGGTTTGACTTTAACTTGGCCTTTTTTGCCGCACTGATGAAGGCAGATTTAGGAGACTGTAAAAAACAGAAAAACACAGATAACCCAATTTGGAGCTGGTCTGTCCTGTCAGGAAAGCCAAGAGCATTCCCTCTGGTCTCTTCAGTGACCCCAGCACCCACCCCCCACCCCCACCCCAACCCTCACTTCACAAGCCTTGGGGCAGATGTGTCATGGCTCAATATAGTATGAAAATGTATGAGCTTTAAGCAATGACATGTGACAGGAAGTAGTGGCCCACTATGGGTCAAGAGTGTTGTGTGATTGACATTGAGGGCCCCTCATTGCAAGTCTGCTCCACTTTGCTGCGACTCCCGTGACATTTAACAAAATTGGCCTGTGGAAAGGCCTACTGCCCTGCTCTCCCACCCCCTGACAGACGCTACGATTAAATAACCGACTGTACCGAGCTCCTGCTGCTTTATCCTTTCGCAATGGGAAATTGAGCTGTTCTGTTGTTAAGCCACTTCTATGGGATAAATATAAAAATGGTAAACAGCTAAAAGGTGTATTATGCAGGATTTCTACATTGAAAAATATATAATAAAACAATCATGCTGATAAGTCATATCTGTGATGCACTGGCAATCTCTGCCTCCATGCTCCTCTGCCTGCATTTATTATTCTAAGATGTGTTTGGGGTGTTTCTGGATGTGCAGGGAGGGGTGGGTGCGGCTACAGAGCCTGTGTTGGCTATCTACTCAACGGAGGTAAAGAAGCGCAAGTAGCCTACAGCGAAGCCAAACGACAAGCCGACGGGGCGCGTTCGGGAAGCAGAGCCGACCTAGGATTCGCTCTTCCTACGATGGCGAGGGCTGAAGTTTAGCAAGGGGATGAAGAGCGACGAGGAGTCGGTGTGATTTCTGCTTCCCCACATTTTGACACACTGCTGAAAGAATGAATGTACAAGTCTCAGCCCGATTACTGAAGTAACGCAACATTGTAAATAATATTATGTTCTGTCTTGTCTTTGTGTCCTTCACAACAGACCTAATTGGGTGAACTTCTTGCATTTGATATGCCTTGCAACGACTGTGGGCCTGATTTACTAAGACCTTTAGCATGTGCAAAACCTTTTAGCACACGCACAACCAAGAACATGACCAGTGATTGGCCATGGTATTGGTTTTGCGCCAATCATTGGTCGTGTTATTGGTTTTACGTGAGCTAATACGCATTATGCCAATCAGGCCCTGTGTGTATTTGTAAGTAGAATAGAAAAAATGTACAGACTAAAAAGTTTAATAAAATGTACAGAATTCAGTGGTTATTTCAACCTTGTATACATCTTGAGAAAAAATTTCTGGTCCAAATACAGGTGCCAAATATTTTCCTTTTATAAAATATAGTATAGAATTTTTGTTTGTGGGTGGGTTCCTACATCCAAACTTCATTAGGTTCAGGTTCATTATTAAAACACATTACGCACAATATCCTCTTTCAGAGTCTAATTAATGTGATTATAATTCTATATGCACATGATGATGAGGACACTCCTACTGCTGCTGTCAACAACCAATCAGACTGGGTCAGCACTGCTTTGCCTGAAAAAATATGCGGATCGAATCCAGGCCAGGGGCCTTTCTGTGTGGCGTTTGCATGTTTGCTCCACGTTTACATGTTCTCCCCCACTTCCTCACACAGTCCAAAGACATGCCGGTTAAGCTAACTGGAGACTCTAAAATTGCCCGTAGGTATGTGACTGCAGGGTGTCCAGGGTGTACATGGCTCCAGCACCACCCTAGTCCCCCCCCCCCCCCCTCCAGTTAGATGATGGATGGATGGATGGAAAGAAACTGTAGCTCTTTCTGTTTCTTGTCGGATCAATAAGTCCTTTTGCCACAGGGATTTATTTCTCTGATCTAGCTCTGGAGCAGAGGACATTTCTGAAGAACAGACAGTCTTCACTCTCCCGATGATATGATCAAATGCTCAGATGCTCAGAAACATTAGAGCAAATTAATGTAAATAAATGTGACTACTTCAGGAACTGGTGTAAAGTAGCACAGACTAAAAGACTTAATTTAAAATAGCAGGCCGGTCTCTCGTGCGGTAATCCGTATCGCCGTTGTCTACACAGGGAACGCTCCCCTACGTAGCGTTATGTAGAACCTAATTATTGAGCTGACCTTGGACTGAGCAATACATGGAAACATGACAGATGCTTCGTAGCGCCCGATTCAATAAAGCACCTCGGCGTTTCATCTTCATCATAAGACATTTATACCCTCGTTAAATCTATTTCATGCTGATTAATGTCAGTTACGGATGTCTGTCCCGGTCGTGGCTGTCACATATTCTCCTCGTCCTCCTCGTGACAGCCAGCATTTTAAACACATTTATTTGAAATATGTATTTACACACACACGCACACATATGGGCTGTTCATCTCACTTATATTTGGTTTACACCCCTGTGCCGGGTGCAAAGCAACCTATGCCTTCCATTTTGGTTAGTCTATAGATTAATTTGGGGTGTTTTGCATTTCATAACACATTACATTTTAGTGTATGTTTGCCTATTCGTTGTCCTCTGCTGTGCTCTAAGACTGAGGGTAGACCCCAGCCTCACGTTTGAGCAACGCTACTACATTCACTCGTCTACTGGAGGCGGCAGTGCGCTCGGCGGCACCGCCGTACCGTTTGGATCGACGTGCTTTCGCGAGAAAAGCTGCAGTCATCCAAACGGCCCGGAAATCGTTAGGGAGCACGGTTGCCAACGGAGACGAGCGGGCACTACGCTTCTCGGATTCAAACCGCGCGCAACGTGGCTTGGCAATGTCGGCGATCAATCCGACGTTGATACCGCGCTGCCCCTGGGCTCTTTCTGCAAGGTCCAACAAGCTGGTCTGAATGAATCCCTCGGAGGTAGGAGTACTTACTGGGTAAGGTTGAATAACCGTCAACACGATTGATTCCTTGCAGCTTCTAAGAGGAGAAAACACAAACATTGTATTCAAGGTTATGCCTGGCATATGAGCATTCGGTACACACGGCGGTAGCATTACGCACGGCTGCGGCTGACGTTCCGTCCTGACAGTGACCTTGATGCCTATCTTGATGCAATAACGCGTGATCAAATCTTTATAGAAATGTTAATACATAGGAACCGCCACCCATTTCAAGCACCACAAAGCTAGCAGGAATAAAATGTAGTTCCTGTGGGGGTACGGTCTCTCTCTTGAACAGTGTGACGAGCTGACCATGGTATTCTGGTTCCGGGGCTGGGCTGGCTTCCTGTCAGCGTTTGTGGCCATATGTCACTTGGCTCAGTGCTGTGCAGTGTGGGTAACTTGGGGACCGTGCACATGCTAAAACCATACACTTCTGCGGATGGACTTCTGCACACTGACTTGGTGGTCCCTTGTCTATTTGCTGCCGAATTGTCAAAGCACCACTACGGCACTGCACTGTAGCACTTACTGCTGTCATATGGATATCATTTCAGATTTTTCATATTGTTAACAACAGATTTTGAAGAAACGGAAGTGGACGCACACGCAGACGCACGCACACACCTGCACAAGTACAAGCTGCAACAATATGTATTCTGGGGGCAATTGCAACACCATAAAATTGCAGCAATCTGAAACAAGCTAGAGCTGAGATTCTATCCAGCAAGCTAGCTAGTTTCATGTGTTCAGGGTTGGGGGAAATTGTAAGAAAAAAATTGTGTTACAATTGACCCCTGTTACAATTGCCCCCAGAATACTCTACTCTGCACAACTATGCTGGGCGATTAGAAAATCGGATCCACATTTGGGTACGCGATCCATAGTCATTTACTCCAATCCCCGGAGTAACGTTGACAAAACGCTCATCTTTCACAGTAGAGACGAGGAGGGCTCTTGGCATTCTCAAACCTCTCAGATGTGCGCACAACAGCGTTTGTCTTGTCTGATTAAACGAATTCATACTAAAAATGTGATATTTGCGGAAGATAATCAGAACCCATTCTTCATTCATATCTGGCTAATCTCAACTTGACAGCGGGACGCAAAAAGTCGTGGGAAATAAATCTGTATCTGGAATATAACGGTCAGGCCCCTGCTTCAGGCCTTCTTGCTTTTTTGTATGTTTTAAAATGTCAAGCATTTGCACTAGGGCAGACGTGGATAATTCAGCGCACGTTTCTTTTGACATTTACAAGAAATGACTGTTCATTTCATTCTATTCTAATGCTTTATTCCATTTAATAAAAAGGTTAAAATAGGCTGCTATGTTGTGAAAAGTAAAAAATATGATCAATACTTTCTTTACAATTAAAATTAGGAAAATGGCAGAGTAAGAGAAAATTATATTTACATTTATTGTAGACTCATAGCGTAGACTTGAATCAAATGAAAGCTTGAAATCAAAGGCTTTGAGATCACGCCTCATATCTTTTCAGGATATAAGTTTCAAGAGAAAAATGAATTCATAATGCAAGGCAAACATTCTAATGTTTACTCACACATTAGTGCCGCACAATTTGTGGCTTTCAAGTGTCGTCTCCATGTGCGGTCTTATGACACTCGTTGTGTGAAATTTCTGAAGTGTTTAACATTGCTTCTTTGGGGAGTCAGCTTCGCTGCATCAAATGAAAATAACTAAATCACTGAGCCTCAAGAGCTTTGCCGGGGACAGTTTGGTTGGAGAGCTCGTCATCGACGAAATAAGGGCTGTGAATACTTCATTCCAAACACTTCAAGCTTGTGTATGTGTGTGTCTGTGCGTGTGTGTGTGTGTGTGCGTGCGCATGTGCATGTGCATGCGCACACCGCGAGTGTGTTAGGGCTGCGCAATATACTTGTTAGATAATTATTGAATAATTGCTATAATGTGAAATGCTTCTGGGGAAAAAAAAAAATCACCACTGATATCTATTGGATGTTGATAAGAAAGCCATTGACAAAAAAAAACCTCACATGATCCAGTCTTGTAGTACTTGAGTCCGACTCAAGTCACAATAACCGTGACTCGTGACTTGACTTGGACTCGACCACCTGTGACTTGGGACGTGACTCAGACTTGGAGGTTTTTTGACTTGGACTTTAACTTGGACTTGAACTTTCTAACAGTCAGAGCACAAATTTTATAGATTAATAATAAGTAATAAAAAATACATTTAAAGAAAAAGCCTCTGAAGTTTGGATGTTTACTATCGCATCAGGTATAATTAAAGAATAAAAGATGCAAATAAAGTCAATACACCACATGGTGTCGATGAACGTTATTGCGCTCAGAAACATATTTGATAATTATCGAACGAGTATATTTCCCAACACTATTGTGTGTGTGTGTGTGTGTGTACATGGAAGCTGCTACAGGGCAATGGAATGCAGCAACTATTCTGCTCTCCATTTAATACCTAAATCGATGTCACGCTCATGCAGACGGGAGTGAATCACATCTGGTGCCTGGCTTAAAAAGACAGTTTTACCAGGACATGTTTCACATGCAGTGTCCATAGGACCACCCAGCCCTGCTACTGACTGCCGCAATCCAGCACATGGTGAGCTGGCATTACTGGAGCGCAACCCTGACCGTGAACCCGTCGCGTTACCTGACGAGGTCGATGACTCGCTCCCTGGGCGCTGTGCTGACCGCCTCCTCGTTTATCATGATGATCTGGTCCCCCCGGGATGAGCCTGCCTTCAGAAGGACCCCCTATGGGACACACACACAAACCAGACTGACTAATGGCCCATCTCTCTGTCATGTGCCAATAACAAAATAAAGTCAAATATAACTCAACAGCTTCAACAACATAACGGGTTTACAGCTTGCCATAACTCAAAGTTTCACAGTACTGAACAGTGGATTCGCTTCAAACACTGCCTGCACAGTGATTTTAAAAGCAAATAGTATTTGCTCATGTGCCACGACAGAATGATATTTGCTGTTTAAAGGTTTCTTTTCCTGGAATGATGATTAGTGAGTTATTTCCACCCCACACACAAATACCGTAAAATAATCGCTAATCGATTCGTCTCATTTACATAGTGTTTTCTATTTAGAACCTGAATCTTTGGAAAATATGACTAACCAAAAATAACTGGCCCACATTACATCAGTAAAATGTACTATAACAGTACTATGTCAATTCATTTCTGTTCATTACGGTTATGATTCTCATGATCTCCTGCATGCTGTCCACATTCAGAACCCCTGTTCATATTTACGGTGTGTTAAAGGTTGTATCAGCGATTTTGGGTTGACGTCACTTCTGAAGCGAAATCCCAAACAAACATACTTATGAATAATTATGTTATGTTTTAAAAAATAGTGTTCAAGCATCCAGAATTATAACCACGTTAATAACGTTTGTAAGAAACCAAACCGTTTGTAAATCCGTCAAGATTTCAGCGAGATAAGAGTATTAGCGTTTGTGCAGATCATTGTGATTGGTTGGAATACTGTTTATTTTGGTTTTGAGTGGTTGGTAGTACCATTTGTTTTTGTGTACGATCTCGGAGCATAGGCTGCCTACAGAGACGCGGTTTTTTGACGGCCTGCTTATGGGGCGGGCAGCTAGCGGATCGTGAGGAAAAATCAGATGAATGTGATCATTTATGTTTCCACCCAAAATCGCTGATACAACCTTTAAGCTGCCAACTTTCTATTCGCTGTGGTTATTGAGGAGCACGGGAAAAATTTTGCCATTTTATTTTTAATATATGCATGGCCTTTCAATGCTGTAATTATGTTATCGGGAGTCTGTTTGACTGTGAATCCTCAGAGTAACCATCTCTTTTCAGAGAGGAGTGGAGAGGTGAGGAAAGGGAAGGAACGGTGTCGGGCATTTAAGTGTCACGTAAAGTAGTAATTTATAGACGGATAAAGAAATATATATATATATGAAAAAAAAGGAGCCTTGTGCACAAACGTGTCTCCATCAAAGAGGTGCTGGTGTCGGCAAGATGAAGAAACATGAAAAAAGAGAGAAAACCAGGATGAAAATATACAATGCAAAGCTCCAATGTTCAGCCCGCACCCTCGTTCAACTTTTTAATAAATCTTTTTGCATCTAAACGCTTTTTGCCTCTGAAGGTCAGTCTTTAAAATTTTTCGTTTGAGTGTGCGGGCTGAACATTGGAGCTTTTTTTTTCCATCTATATATATATATATTTAATGATTTCTGTTACTCTGGATTGTGTGTGTAAAAAAAAAAGAGAGCCACAGGTCGGATGGTTTTTGTTTTCACCTTACGATCCGATACCGATTCACACCCAATGAAACGAGATGAGTTGAATCCGCTGTGTAATAAGCTGCTTTTAACTGAACAATTCAATTAAGTGCTGAGAGACAATGAAAAGCCCCCGTGGCTCTCCTGGGCCTCCCCCCCTTCCGGTTGCTTCTCCTCTCTTCCTGTCTCTAAACCACGACTCCTTGGCTGTGTCTGAATCAGAGCCCTATCTACTGCGCCCTGTCTCCTGCGTACAGTGTACTGGCAGAAGCGTGCTGCTTCATGTGCACTGTTTAGCACGCGTTTTAGACGTTCAGACGTGCAGTACGCAAAATTTTTTTTCAAAAGTAAAAATCGGATTTTTCTTAAATACGTTGGTTTCTGTTAAAAATATATTTTGGGCTAGTTCTCAGTCGCTATTTGGCTGGAAAGTCTTGCAAGATCTGGCAACCCTGCACTCCACCCTTGCGTGGCCATGTCACATGTTGTTTTTGTTGTATTTGAAGGAAGCGTCAGCAAATCTGCACCTTATTTTTTTGGAACGAAGCCTCACGTCATATTCATGCAACCAAAATGTTTGTGTACTTCTTGAAAAGTGTGCTCCCGAATGTACTCTGTGAAACCCCGGAAGTAAGTGTATCATACAGGGGTTTAAAGTATACTATATTTAGACACAATTTCGCCTACTTAACAACTTTTCCGCCCTGTCTACTCAACAAGCCTACATAATAGTATGGAAGGGTGCTGATTCGGACACAGCCCTTGGCTGCGTCCCAATATTCTTCACTCCCCACCTCCTTTCCTCCACTCCCTCACTACTGCTCCTCTCCTACCGGGAAGTATGCAAAAGTGCCTGATCGTTTCGAGTACAAGTATTTGCATGTACAGTATACAATGTACCTGGCATTGCAGTTTGCGTCGAGACATTCATTAATATGTAAGCATTAATACGTAATTAAGATGTAATCAGCGACATTAGATTAAAATGCAAAGATCCGTTTCCGGGCCACGGAGGAGAGGAGGTGGTAGTGGAGGAAGGGAGGGTGCATTTTTCGGCTATTGGGACGCACCCCTTTAGTGACGGAGGAAACTATTCTCATTTGAGCCTACAAAAATGTGAACCTGCGTGAATTTATTCTTAACCTGTGTCAATGTTGTCCACTAGAAAGGTTACGAAGGTTCCTGGTCTTCGTTCCAACTCAGTGTCTGTAACGTGTAAAAAATATCTTGGATGAACTAGATGGGCATATACTGTGTCGTTTATCTGCTAGTTAACAGGTAAGTGCTAAAACATTCAAAACTGTGATGACGCCTAAATATATCGGAATTATCTATTGCAGTGGTTTCCAAACTCGGTCATGGTGTATGCTGGTTTTTGTTGCACCCAGTTGAAATCCCAGAATTTTAACAAACTGTTATTTTTTCTTAATTACGTACAGTAGGTGCTTTTCATGTTTAAAGGAATTATTCACCATCTTAAGCCACATGATATCACAAATGGCTATGCATGCCATGTAGAATAAACTTCCCATGTTCACATTGTGCTTATTGTGCTATAGTGCAACAACTGCATAAAAAGAAAAATACACAAATGAATGTATTTTAACTGATCAAATTAAAGACTGAAATGAATCCATAGGCTCCTAATTAGGTGGTTGAACACGTGTTTAAGTTCTTTCATAATTTTTTCCTTAAACTTGTTAACACAATGCAGGTTTGGCTCATTATCATTTGCTTTGTTTGAATTCTTTATCATCTACCAATGGTTAGTTTTAGTGTCCACACTTTCACCAATTTATTTGACCTTTAAATTGATTCAACTTTAAATTGATCATTTTCTTATCTCTTTTAAAGAATATAGCACAATGTGAACATGGGGAGTTTATTCTACATGGCATGCATAGCTATTTCTGATATAATGTGGCTTAAAAATAATCCCTTTAAACATGAAAAGTACCCAATTAAGAAAAATTAACAGCTTGTTAAACTTCTGGAATTGCGATTGTGGTTGAAACGAAAACCAGCATACACACGGGGGCCCCAGGACCGCGTTTGGGAATCCCTGATCTATTGCAACAAACGGCATTGTATGGATTTTCTTTTTTTCTTTATTAATGTAATTTATCAATGCTTTCCCAATATCATTTCCCAACCTCTCGGTATCACTGTCGGCATGCCCCAGGACCAATACTCTTCTCCCACTGCTCACTACACACAGCCCTCACCAATCTTCAGTCATCTTTCTTTGCTATACAGCGTGGATATGCAAATCTGGACCTCAAATCCAAATCCGGCCCTGGTTTTCTTTCTCCCAGGTGATTAACTGAACAGTTAGTGCTACTGATTGGCCAGACTGTCTTCACACCTGACTCCCAGGTAAAGGGAGGCTTGAAGACCGTGATTTGAATACCAGGGCTATACAGAAAGCATCCACGATCTACACCTTAACACTGAGAAAACCAAATGCATGATATTTGACAGACTAGTTCCCTGTGTTTTCCTGTCTGTTTGTTATAGGTTATAATAGTATTTAGAATAGAAGTGTAGTATAGCTGATTTACCCACAGCTTACTGTGAACTACAGTCAACGTTCCTTACAAGGGATAGCTGCTACGTTATGGGAAGGATGTGCTTTGTCTTGTCTGTTCTGTAGTGATCTTGATGATGTCTCTGTACGCACTTACTGTACGTCGCTTTGGATAAAAGCGTCTGCTAAATGAATGTACTGAGAAAGACACATTTTGGACAATATCTCTAAAGTCACCACTGTGGATGGCTCAACTTTGGCATATATATATAATATAATTAAATATAAATATAAATATCTTGGAGTTTGGCTGGATTCTTCCCTTATATTTCAAACTCATATCAACACCCTACAAGACAAAAAGGTAAGGCCAGACAGCTCCTTTACCGCAAGTGTCTTTCACCCACACCACTAAACTTGTATTGGTCAAGATACCAAGTCCATACTTGCTCCATACTTCCTATCTTTGAAAAGCTCTGTCGTGCCAAGCAAGCTCAAACCTGGTGAGTAATCTAATTGTGTCTTATTCTGTGATTTCCAGAGAGCATTTATGTGCGTGGGTGTGTACGTGCACATGTGTGTTGCGTGTTGGGGTCGCGTGAATTTGTGAACATTCATTTGGGGTCACATCAGAAAAATGTTTGGGAACCCCTGCCTTGTTGAGTAAAGTCAATGTGTTGTATCGCTCTGCTATCTGCATTATTACCAATGCCCCTTTCACTGTACACCACTTCACCCTACACTCCCTCGTTCATTGGCCATCGCTCCACACCACAAGATTCATTCATTGTCACTTGTTCAGTTACAAATCCTTCTTGCACATCCCTTATGGAAATGTAATATACTGCAGTATATTTTAAATATATTGTGACAATACTTTTGATATATTTACAATATACTTCAGTATATTCTTTTTCCATAAGGGATCACAGCTCATCACGCCTACTTCACAAATCTCCTACATTATTCCCATAACTCCTATAACCTTAGATCCACCAATTTCATCACACTGGCCTTTCCCCGAAACCTCAATGACCTTTGGTTGTAACTCCTTCTACTTCTCTGCTGCCCATAACTGGACCACCCTACAATCCACTGTCAACCTCAACACACCCATAAATACCTTTTAGAAGACTTTTACAGAACACATTGCTGACCATTGCACCTGCTAGATCTCCACCCCATTTTGACCACTGTTGCCTGCCATGTCCCACGTGCACTGATGTAATGTGATTTTATTCGACATGTCCCTCGTTTAATCCTGTTTGCACCTGGTTTTAGAGCACTTTTTGTATGAATTGGATGAACTCTTGCATTTTGACATGTGCCGTCTTGGCCAGGTCAGTGTTGTAAATGAGATTTTGTTCTCAATCACTTTCAGTGGTCAAATAAAGGTTAAATAAATAAACAAATGCTTATTAATCAAATATAATTTCAATGTATTTTCATATGGAAATCTAAACCCTATTGTACGCTTTGCTGATAATGTTAAATAATAATGTTAAATAATGTCTGTCTTGTTTCTATCAGTCCTTGTGAGAAATTGCAAGAGGAATTACAGCCAAAAATCATAATTCAATCATTCCAATTATGGTCCTTACATTAAGAATAATTTGTCTTTTTTTTGTTACACATGGTAATACTTTCGATCACAAAGAACATGTAGAGTCCCACCCCAAACAATATCACCTTGGTATAATGCATTCCCTTTCCTCCATTCTAAGGAATGGTTTCAGAAAATGTAGTTTTGTGGATGTAGTTTCTGTGGTTCACAGTATTGCACGGTATTCTCCAGTCCCCACAACACCTCCATTCACTCAGTGAGTGAGTGGAGGTGTTGTGATGACATCATCACTTTAACAAGGTATTTTTCAAGCATAGGTGAAAAATGGCTTTGAAATATACACTGCCCGGCCAAAAAAAAAGTCGCCATTGCACCCGTCATGCATAGTGCCCACTGTACAAGCCTCTGGAGGCAGTGTTATGATCTGGGGTTGCTTCAGTTGGTCAGGTCTAGACTCAGCAACATTATGCAGCAATAAAATTAAGTCAGCGAAGTACCTGAATGTACTGAATGACCAGGTTATCCCATCAATGGGCATATGCCAAGATGACAATGCCAAGATTCATCGGGCTCAAATTGTGAAAGAGTGGTTCAGGGAGCATGAGGAATAATTTTCACACATGAATTAGCCACCAGATTCCTGACCTTAACCCCATTGAAAGTCTTTGGGATGTGCTGGAGAAGACTTTACGGAGTGGTTCGACTCTCCCGTCGTCAATACAAGATCTCAGCCAAAAACTTATGCTACTCTGGATGGAAATAAATGTTGTGACATTGCATAAGGTTGTCGAAACAATGCCACAACAAATGCGCGCCGTAATCAAAGCTAAAGGCGGTCCAACGAAATATTAGAGTGTGCGACTTTTTTTTGGCCGGGCAGTGTAGGTCACACCAATTACTCTAATGGTAAGGCATGACATACCAAATAATGATTTCTGGGTGGACTACTACTTTAAGAGATTTAAGTGATCACATGGTTACCTGGCGTGACAGAGCGGACCACCACCGGTTTCTCGCTTCCTGCTACAAAGCCGAACCCCAGAACCGGGTCCCGTCTCATCTCCACCTTGCGGGGAGCCGGGGGTACGAACTGGCCCCCGTCTAACCGGACCTCCTCCAGGGAGCTGCTCTTGGGTACGTGGCTGTGAGAGAATCAGACAGGAGGCTTCATTTCGTTCAATGACGATATCTCCAACCCTCAGTGATAAGTGCTCAGGAAATGGTAAACCAACCAGGCGCAAAATTACAGAAAACACACAGGCACGAGCCCCCCCAGGCAAGTGCACACATGCGTGCTTCCACACACACACACACACACACACACACACACACACACACACACACACACACACACACACACACACACACACGCACATGCACACACACACATCGACATGCACAAATATACATTCTGTGATCCTCCATTTTATGCTTCATTTAAAATTAATGCAATGCCCTTTAATACAAAAGTACAAAGACCATTTACACTTTATGATACACCCAGGACTTGAAATGACAACCCACTAACTAGAGTCCTTGTCAGAAAATAAAATAAAAATCAGATGCGTCCGATACCTGAAATGAAAATGCACTACATGAAGGACTTTTTGGGGGGGAAAAGTTACTGGGCCTATTCGCATTTTTTAAAAAGATCAAAAACTTACATAAGATCAATCTGTTAATAACACGTTGGTGAAGTGCAGGGAAAACGTTCAGGGAGGTTTCTATTTTATTTGCACTAGTCATATTGTAAGGACAGCATGTACCATGTTATTATATCGCTGAGACTTGTTTGCTTGAGTATAATGCTTATCAGATTTGAGTATAGATATTTGCATTATAGTCTGTATTGAAATTGGAATTAATTATACTATCTTTCATGAAAAAGAGCATGAAAAAAGGTAAGTATAGGGAATTAAACCCCAGATATGTTTTGATATGATCCTTCAAGTACAAGAAACAAGGTTGACAGATACATTAGCAGAATGACCACGCACACATTCCTGGGTTCCAATATGTTCAGTGAACGGCATAACGTGTAACGTGGGAGTTCAGAGACACCTGTCAGAAAGTGACCCTGGAGAAACAATTAGAGTGTGATTCTTCCCGTGTCTGAGTACCTTGGTCTTTAGTGCAGAGGGCTAATTTCAGCTCTTCTCCAAAGGCCACCAATAGCTATAGTGAACCTCATAGCAGACCCACCACTGTTACGCAGTAAAATGATGGTGGACTTATTACACACATTGGTTGTGCATAATCCTTCAAACAGTCAAACTCTTGCTTGGCAGGGAAAGAAAGTCAAGCATTTAAAAAAAAACACATTACTTTTGTCTTCAAATGTGAAATCCTATTTTAAGCATGGAAACCGCAATATACACAAATTCACATAAATAAAGCTGCTATTGCTTCCAGAAAGGTTGTTCAGACTGTTAGAAAATGTCTGCACCATATATTAGCACCAGCTCACTCTCATAAAACAAGACATGCCTGCAAGTGATAACAAAGATGAGAAAATAGTGTCTTCGAGTTTCATTTTTGAGCTTGCACATCAACTGTGACTGCGCCTTGCTTCGCCTTTTTATATCATCAGTATGTTGTATTTCAGTTTCGTGTTAAAATTAAAAGTGAAAACGGGTCTACTGTTAATGGTGTAGCCCACATTGTAATCTGAAGTCAAACATTTGATGCAAGTAAATGATTATAGATGATACTCTGTAAAATGAGCACCACATTACGAAGTATAATTTACCCAGTGAGCACATGCAGCAAAAATGTCATTTAAAAAGCAAATTAAATACTAATCAATGCACCCACATGCACAAATCAAAATGTCCCCTTGGCTCCGAAAAACATGACCCTAACAGAACAGACAAATGTAATTCAGACTGATTAAACATTCTGTTTAAAAGGGAGAGGTACAAAATGAGCGAACAAAAGAATATTCATTTCAGTTTAAAAAAGCGAAAACCCTTATCATTGGATAACAATATACAATGAACCTGGTGGAGAATCTCAGTGTGGTTTGCACCTGTGGGGAAAATTTATGCTGGAGTTTGAGAATGAAATTGCTCCTTTTTATCATGTCAGTGCCTCGATACTAAAATATTGGCAAGAGCCTGTGTCGCGTGTTCTCTCCCGTTGCACTGCTATTAACGCGCTCTCACACTCGCGTAACAGGCAGGGAAAATAATGTGTCTCCTCAGAAGTATTGTACGTCCGCGGCTCTTCTTCCTGTGGCATTTTTCCTCCTCTTTTCCTTTCTCCTTTCAAAGGCAGATCTCCGCGTTGCCCACACTGCTCGATAATTAAAGCAGTGGGCCCATGGAGAGAGTGTGCAATTCGCCATCGTTCCTGACACATGTTCCACCTCGCAATGAAAAGGCAACAATTAATCTTTCAAGACGCTGCTAAGGAGCGCAGTGCGCTAGTATCCTGGGTTGGCATTCTCACAGCAAGCCAAGAGGCAGGCATGTTTGATAACAGACAGTCGAGTAAAACTGTGATGAGGGGGGGGGGGGGTTTAACAGAAACGGAATGTATACACAGATATTTTTTTAAAAGCCCATAGTCTTAGCTAGGCTACGAAAGCAGGCCTCCTTGGGTGCTTTCGTCCAAGTTTATCGAATGCTTCGGATGTGCCAAAAAACGCATTTCGTTTAAGTCTTATCAGAATGCTGGATGACGTTCTCTTCTTTTCAGTTTTTGGCTGCGACTGCGACAACGCCGCGGCAGATTGCGCGCGGTGAAAAAAGCATATGGCTCTCCGTGTCCAGGATGTGAACCATCTCATCTCCAGCGAAGGCCACCTGCTATAGATGGCCCCCCTCCCAACGTGATGACAACCTCGCATCTTATACTTACTAATCATCGCCATTAGCTGCTAATGGCTGCTCAATTTGAAGTAATTTCCCACAGCCACTGACACTTTTACTGTCACCGTTATCGAACCCCGTTGGTGCTATTGGGCACGCGTTGCCAAGTCGGATTAATTCTGTGGTGATTATTTAAAATGTGATACACTGATAGAACAATTCTCATTAACTGTTTCTTCCGTGGCCGTGGTTTTGCTTCATATTTAATCATAATTTAAAAAAAGTAGTTTGGCTGTGCCAGCAATGGAGTTGCCCATTGCCTGAATTGTAGTCGCCCGTAACAAGGGTTGAGTCATTATTGTTTAACAGCTGTATCCCTATTTTATGTAAATACCGTCAATCATTTTTCTAGTCCTGCATTCCTGGTTCTGCAGTTGTACATTCCTTAAAGTAAATACGCTACACTGCAAGTAGGCGTCAATATTTTACATCATACAGAAGCTATGAAGATACAACAACACTATACTGAAGATTAAAATATTTGTGGCTATGAGAAAGGTATAGAGTGTATATGTAAAGATTAACCAGTACTTTTTATCCGCACACTCCACGATAATTAGTCATGGCAGTCATTGGTAGACCACGGGCATGCAGTTCTATATGTTTATAATCTAGGCTAGTATTAACCTGTATATGTTTGATACCTTCCTTGTCAGAGTGACTGACACTTAACATACTATAAGTGCAGGTGCACTGACTATGAAGGATATACTATTGGGGTCCATATTTTCTCTTCTATATTTAGTCTTCCACTTTGTACTCTGGACAAGATCTAAATCCTGTTACCTGAGGTAACATGTTTATTCATTTTCACAACCTTGTTGGAAAGGATGGAAGACTCTTAAGTGATTCCTTGTTTGGTCAGTTCTTGCCTACCGGATAAAGCTCACTCCTGTGTCTCCATTTACCTGGCAGATTAAACTCAGCAGGTGTTGTAGGTGAGGCCAAGCCCTCTGCTGCGGTCAAGACGACTTTCAGAGATATTTTTCTCATCTATCCCATTACAGCCATAGTGCCCCACAGTGCTCTATTTTTAAATTATTCCACGGTTCCCAATCACTTTTTACCTCATGAAGGCAGACTGTCTTCTACGTCCCACTTATTTGAACTCCATTTCCAAGCATTCAGTCTTTCTCTAGCTTGGACATTCTCTGGAGGATAGACCCTCCTCGGTCCAATTACGGCTCAGATGAATCCCACGCAAACCTTTCTTCAGATCATGACGGGTTTTCATTCAGGATGTGTTAAACTAATCTGCCACGCCTGAAAGGCCTTGGTATTATGTCCTTCACACAATATATCAGCACACCAAGGTCACAATATTGATAGATGTTTACACAATGGTCTCACAATGAGTTTCTTGCCCAGGAATGACCACTCCTACTATCAGATATAGCATTAATCATAGCATATTAATTGAGCAGCAATATTAATCTGTAAATGGTATCATTTTGGGCTCAAAAAATGTTTCCTGGTTTCAAATTCAATTAAATGTTTACAAACCTGCTTGTCAGGTAGTTTTTCGAAGGTAGCTTCCTCTGTCGATTGTGTCAGTAACAGTTGCATCAGTGATATGACAGTCTGTCCAATCAAGAACTTGAGGAACAAGTAACGAGAACACTGCCAAGTATACAGGCATGAATAAAAAACCTGCCAATAGGACTTGAAATTAAGCGGCTGTTCTCTTGACAACACCACCCCCCTGTATTAAGACAAAGTGACCTTTACTCCTGAACTTGTCCTCTGCTAAGATATGATGTCAATATCCTGAGACCATGCATATCTTGATCCATACAACATTTTCCTAATGGACGATCTACATGATCCATACAACATTTTCCTAATGGACGATCTACATGCGCCATAAATATGCATGGAATGAATATCAACTTCTCTTTCGGGTCTGCTAAATGATTTACTTCTTAAGCTGCTATAGAGTATTCTGGGGGCAATTGTAACAGGGGTCAATTTTAACACAATTTTTTGTTACAATTGCCCCCAACCCTGAACACATGAAACTAGCAATCTTGCTGGATGGAATCTCAGCTCTAGCTTGTTTCAGATTGGTGCAATTTTATGGTGTTGCAGTTGCCCCCTGTTACAATTGCCCCCAGAATACTCTACTCCACTATACAATATAATACAGCTGGGGGCTCTAGGTGCCTTGTCCTGCCTGTTAAGGCACTGTTCTGGTGCATGGATTGGCCCCATGGTCACAATTGGCTCATACGTCCTCCAGGGCGTGGAGGGCTTCAGTCGGTCGGAATTACGCACCGGCAACCCCTGCTGGTCAACCAAGTCCGTGGAAATGCAGATGAAATGTCTTCCTCCGACTCGTAATCGCCTGAGCCTGACTTGCGAACTGTCGCGTGAAAAGAAGGGATGGCTGACATCACATGCTTCGGAATCGATAGCGGGGCGTTGTGGGAGGAAAGCATATGTACTGTATGCACAGCAAGTATGACACCGAATATTACTGGAGTTAGATACACAGGACACTGTTAAATATGCCCAACAAGTTTGCCAAATTTGTATCGTTTTCATCTTCTGACACGTTTGTCCAAAGCTAGTCCATTCCACATAGGAGGTTTTCCTATTAAACACCTTTCCCAGGATGTCACACACCCTACTAACACATATCTGCCTTCCACAATTGATCATTTACCACATTTGCCACATCTAAGCACAATGGAAAATTTATAGAAGACAAAGTGCATTATCAGAGCGCTGGTATCGTTGCAATTTGTTATTTGAAAATTGTACTGCAGAAAAGAACATAAAGAAGATGAGCCTTTTCTGGACTGGCTAATAAAGTCAGAGTACACACACACACACACACACACACACACACACACACACACACACACACGCACCCACGCACACAAACACACACACATAAAACCCTGAAACAAGATTTCCCTCTACTGCAGCACCACAATCACAGCTGAAACAGCCTTCAGCCCGAGAGCTCACTTGTAACAAAGGGGAGTTCTCTTAAGCACACACATTGAATTAAGATGACGGAATAAAAATACATATATATATTTTTTTACCTGTTTTTTTGTCCCCTTCTCAGGAAATGAGTTCTGCCTAACAGCGTACTGCACTGAGATATTCTCTCTCCAGCCCCTCTGAAGCGATTTAGTTCAAAGCGGTTTCCTCCGCTGGTGACAGCAAGGCTGCCGCTCTGCACTCTTGCACTCTCCAGAACAGGACTTGGCAAGTGTGTGTATGTTTGTGTGTGTGTGTGCGCGCATTCATGCGTGTGTGCATGTGTGTGTAACGTGTGTGCATTATGGTGTAGGAAACTGCATATTCGTATGTGCTTCTGTGTTATCGTGTGGATTACATACTGTGGTTATTCTGTGGACGTCTGGGTGTTACTGTGTGTGTGTAGTGCACAGAAGCGCACGAGTCTATGTCTGTGTAACTGCGTGGCTTGCTGTGTGTGTGTCTGCGTGTGTGTGTGTGCGTATGCCTGTATTGGTAGGGGACGTGGCTGTCTTGACGCTTAAAGAAAGGGAATCAGTATTCTAAGTGCACGGTAGAAGACAGTGGGAGCAGTGAAAGGTCTAGAATAAACACACACACTGCAGGGTACCCTGTAAAATCTGTAGGATCGCCGCAGCTGAGCACTTACTTGATGAACAAGTCCCGCCCCTCCCTAGTGGAGGCCATCTCCCATACATACGGGGGTGCCTGTGATGCACTCCAGGTCCCTGAAGGCCAGCCCGGGGATTTCGTCTTGTGGCTGAAATCAAAAGAGAGGACGGACGTCAGGGGACAGGACGCAAAACATAAAAATATTAATTTAGGGAGTGGGACTTCCTGCTAAAGCACTGGCTCTTAGTGTAGCTATGTATGCTACGATCTGGCATTGAATTGTTGACCACGTACCGGTACCAATGCTCCTTCAAAACATTCCTCCCAGTGGATGTGCTCATTTGTATAAAACATAAAATATAATTATAATATTTGTATAAAATCTGTGTTAAACCCATTAGGAATGCTACTCCTTTAAATGTCATGTGGTTGAAAACTATAATCTTGTAGGCTTAAAGGGTAAGTTCGCTATTTTGGACCTTGGACCCTATTTGCGGTCCGTCTTCCATGAACCTGACCCATGAAGTCCATTTTTTCGCTGATCGGTCCAGTATTGAGTTCGCTACAGATTTCCTGTAGGCTCTCACTGGGCTACAATAGAAGTCAACGGGGCAATTAGAAATGTTATGGAAAAACAACGATAAATGTGCTTTTATAGCTCAGTGTGTATTCTTACGGTCTCAGTATGCTCTCCTGTGAAATGTAGGCTATCGCAAACGCAAACCGAACGTTGAAACAACAGTTCCATTTGAAACAGAACCATTTCTCCGACCGCACTACCTCGCACTGACTTCGGATAACATTACCTGCGCAACTTCAGCCTCTCTCTCTTCTCTTGCTCTCTTATCATCCATCTCTTGTAGTTCCGTGTCCGGGTATTCTGGCTCAAATCTGTAGCCAGTAACGTCAAAGTCAAAATCGAATTCTTCGTCTTCGTAATCATTATAGTCATCCATCATCCAAGTTTTTTTGTGGAAATTGTAGCCTACGTTGCTGCAGGTAAACAAACGCAGACTGCTCAACTAGATAGTTTCGTAAACGGCCGGCACACCTTCCCGCTCCCCTACCCCCGACACATAGTACTCCGCGGGAGCAGCGAAAACAAGCAACAGAGAAATGCTTACTTCCAAGCCATGCCAAGCATGTAAAAATGTTCGGATTGAGATACATTTCACAGGAGAGCATACTGAGACCGGTAACAATACACCCTGAGCTTCCCGTCTCATTTATTGTACATGAAAGCACATTTATCGAACATTTCTAATTGCCCCGTTGACTTCTATTGTAGCCCAGTGAGAGCCTACAGGAAATCTGTAGCGAACTCAATACTGGACCGATCAGCGAAAAAATGGACTTCATGGGTCAGGTTCATGGAAGACAGACCGCAAATAGGGTCCAAGGTCCAAAATAGCGAACTTACCCTTTAAGGTTTTAAAATATTTATTTTTTAGTGGTACCATATTGCCTTGTAAGCTACTATTTTAGCTAACAGCCAAATTACTACAGCTGGCATGATCTTTTTAGTAGGCTAGTAGCCTACCTGTAATGATTTGATTGCAACTGTGTAGTAGCTGTGTAACTAGCCATTGGCTAACTACCTAGTGTCACATAGCTAGCACTAATTTCAATTAAAAAAATTTAATGAATGAGCATTTACATCCTTGTAAAATGGTCTGATTTCACAGTTAGGTAATGTCAATATGATTCTCTAATTTGTATGAGTGAGAACATAGCTCACTAGCTACCAATGTTAGCTGGCTGAATGGTTAGCTGATGCAAACATCTTAGCTAGCCAGCAAGCAGAAAAGTGACTTCCAAAGAGTTTCCATTTGCTAGCTAGTTAGTTATTATTTAAGAAACCTGAAGGTGTTGACAGTCGAATACAAGCGATTAATTTGTCAAGTTCATTTAGTCCTGGCCAAAGTTAAGAGGACAGCAGTTTATAAGAATCGACTGAACACATCTAGAAGGAAATACAGCAAATATACTGGACAACTAACAACTAAACTAAGTCTTAAGGCAATCCTCCTTTAAAATCGGTCACTATGTAGAGCATAGCTACGCTTTTTTTTAGAGCATTAACCAACCCCTGATTTTCATGTCCATTTGCAAAGCAATGAAAACTAAAATACTGATGATTTACTGTGTGAGGGTTGAGAGAAATGTGAGTATTTCAGATGGAGGATTTTAAATGTAGGATTTAAATATTTAATGTTTAAAAAATTGTACATTTTCAAAACCTGAATAATGTAAGAATCATGGACCTATTTTCAAACACTTTTTCAGGTTAAGAATTAAATAGAAATTGAATGGAAAAATTATATTTAAAATGCTACCAGCAAATGTTATGAATCCAGTTGGAGTGAAATTCCTGAATTTGGATGGCCCTTATTTCCAGGTGTCATCTTGTGTCACAAAAAATGGAGGATGACGCAGCCCAGAATCATAAAATAAACTTCACCGTTTTATTGTAAAAACGTCATAAGCCAAACTCCTCAACCACGGTTTAATCACTCAAGGTAAATTCAGTTAATTACGCAATTCAAACCTCAAGGCATAACTGTTATGCTTCATTCCAGTGCTTTCAGATCCATGAAATTAGTTTTAGGCTCAAATGTCGGCACGTCCATATAGAGCCTGATATCACATCAGAAGATACACTGCCCAGCCAAAAAAAAAGTCGCCATTGCATCCGTCATGCATAGTGCCCACTGTACAAGCCTCTGGAGGCGGTGTTATGATCTGGGGTTGCTTCAGTTGGTCAGGTCTAGGCTCAACAACATTATGCAGCAATAAAATGAAGTCAGCGAAGTACCTGAATGTACTGAATGACCAGGTTATCCCATCAATGGGCATATGCCAGGATGACAATGCCAAGATTCATCGGGCTCAAATTGTGAAAGAGCGGTTCAGGGAGCATGAGGAATCATTTTCACACATGAATTAGCCACCAGATTCCTGACCTTAACCCCATTGAAAGTCTTTGGGATGTGCTGGAGAACACTTTACGGAGTGGTTAGACTCTCCCGTCATCAATACAAGATCTCAGCCAAAAACTTATGCTACTCTGGATGGAAATAAATGTTGTGACATTGCATAAGTTTGTCGAAACAATGCCACAACAAATGCGCGCCGTAATCAAAGCTAAAGGCGGTCCAACGAAATATTAGAGTGTGCTTCAACTTCAAAAATGGGTCCATGACACAGATGAAACTCAAGTTTGTGTTTTTTTTAATGAATTAATATAGCCAGTACCCTGCCCATTTGTAGAAATCAAACTGATTTTACATCCACAATGCAGAGCCAGAATGACTACATTGAGTGTTGTCATGATTTTTTTTTACCACCTGTGACTTGAAATGGAACCAATTATATGAAGGTGCATATTACAGCAATTCTGAAGGCCAGGCATAAAATAAATCCGGGACTGGGGTGTGAAAAGACAAGAAATCCATATTAACATATGGCAGTGTCCTTCAACTGCCACACGTTGAGCTCGTCACATCTTTTTTTGGAGGGGAGAAAAAAATACTCGCTTCTCATTAAGGACCTTGAGTCATGGTTTTTTATACCTTTGTCAGACATTTGCACCATACTGTTTGTATTGCATCAATGTAATTTGTAGGCCTAATTCATAAATGCTACCTTTATAAACTTAAAAACATGCACTATACCCAACCACTTTGAACAAAATCCCAAAACACTGTCATAGCATATAAAAAACGGACTGACACAACAGCCTCACTGTAAAATGTAGGACATTCTATGATGTGATTAATTGTAATATTTTTGGCAGTAGCTAGCATCCCATAGTTTTGTACAAGCTATATTACTTATATCAAAAAAAGTTATACCAAAATACATAAAAATGAAAGCAGTCTGACACGGGCTATATAAGGGTATGTCATACACCCACATCAAATATTAAGTAACATTAAAAACTGAGTATGTCAGAATATCACAGTATGTCATGTAAATACGTTACAGTGGGAAGAGATGGATGAAACCAGCCATTATGTCAAGTTTGCCTATTTTCAAACCGAAACAAGAGGCACAGTTGCACTTCAAACCATGTGCATCTAAATCTTTTTCAACTGATTCAACTGCTGCAGGCAATGGACTAAAACACAGTCAATCAACAAAGCCCTTTCTATTCCTCCTTAACCATTAACTATAAATGCAGCAATTATTCTGGAAAAAAAATCTTAAAATCATTTTTGTCAGTCTCTCATGAGTGCCTATTTGTCAATGAAAACATCTCTGTTGAGGATTTAAGTAATATTTATATTAATTATGCAGCATCACTTAAAGGGGTTTTATATCTTTTACATAAATCATTTTATTTTTATTATTTTCAAACCACACAACAACATTGCGATTTGGCAACACAAATCAAAGGAAACACCTGACAAAGTTAACTAGTTCATTAAACATTGTACTTCATGGGGTGGGGATGTTAGAGTATTATTATCACCACTAAAATAAAATGTAAAACTGAAATGAAATCACAGGGTGTAAATCCTAGTTAGACTTTGATCCTCACTACCAGCTTGAACATTACTAATCACACAACTGAGTTTATAATTGAGACAATTACTTGATCTACAAACCCCAATTCCAAAAAAACAGTATGTAATGGACAGTATGTAAAATGCACATACAAGCAGAAATAAGTGATTTGTAAATTCTTGTACATATATTTAATAGAAAACAGTACAAAGAAATGTTTATTTAATCTTTATTTAATGTTTTACCTTATCAACTTTATAGATTTTTGTAAATATACGTTAATTCCAAATTTGATGCCTGCAACACGTTCCAAAAAAGTTGGGACAGGGGCAAATAAAAGACTGGGAAGTAAAAAAAAAAAAACACTTGTTTGGAACATTCCACAGGTAAACAGGGGATGATATCATGACTACATGACTATATTCGTAAGTAATCAAACTGAATTTAACATGCGAGTGTCACTTGTAAACACTGCTGTCAATCATTTTCTGTGCTTAATTATCGGCAATTACCATATCAACTTTTATGATAGAGGTGGTGCAAATGGGGTAGTTGTTTGAGAATTGCCTTGACGAAGAGGCTATTGCGACCTCTAGCTGTTGGGAGCACCATGCGGGAATACTTGATATATCTTGATACTTGATATATTGATATACAAGCAAACACAATTATACATACATACCCTTACACACAGACACATTTATACAAAATCTATTTAAGGGATTGTTTCCATTGATTGCTAAGAGCTTGAAATACTTTTTTTTTTTGCATTTATGTTTTATGTGTGTGTGTACGTGTCTTGCATATGTATTTGAGACTGTGTGCCTATTTAGATTCAAAGTCTGACATGGAATAGTACACGTGCACTAGCACAGGGTGTTATTCCATACACGTGCACTACTGTGCGGAGCCTGATTTCTAGATTGATTTATTATGAATTTATTTTCAGCAATTATCTCATCAGGCGAAGAGATTACCTTGGTATTCCAAGAAAATAATGAGCAGGACATTAGCTAAGAGCAATGATCTTCTCTTTTAGAAGTCCCGTGACCATTTTATCTTTTTATTTTTTAATACAATGAAAATAACATCACTGTAAACAGTGACTTAACAGATATTGTTGCACGTGAGTGAATATCATATGAAAATGGACTGCGTCTGGCCATTTGCTGTTGCGAGTCTGCCGTCAGAAATGGACATAATGGCACGCACGGAGGTGTTCTTATCCAGTAACTTGGCATAAATTACCAGACGTGGCCGTCCACCTCTCTTAAAGGTTGTATCAGCGATTTTGGGTGGAAACATAAATGATCACATTCATCTGATTTTTCCTCACGATCCGCTAGCTGCCCGCCCCATAAGCAGGCCGTCAAAAAACCGCGTCTCTGTAGGCAGCCGATGCTCCGAGATCGTACACAAAAACAAATGGTACTACCAACCACTCAAAACCAAAATAAACAGTATTCCAACCAATCACAATGATCTGCACAAACGCTAATACTCTTATCTCGCTGAAATCTTGACGGATTTACAAACGGTTTGGTTTCTTACAAACGTTATTAACGTGGTTATAATTCTGGATGCTTGAACACTATTTTTTAAAACATAACATAATTATTCATAAGTATGTTTGTTTGGGATTTCGCTTCAGAAGTGACGTCACCCAAAATCGCTGATACAACCTTTAATCAGGAATATCTGAGTACACAAATCCCTGATCACAGAGGTAGCCCGGGAGTGTGCAGAACCTTCTATACGTGTCAACATGGAAAACTATCGCTCACGACCGACACGGCAAATTTCACATAAATTTAACAGGTCGGATATTTTCCATAAACTCTTTTCATGCAGTGTCAATCCGCCTGTTCTTTGCCTACAGTTGCTACAGTATTTAAGAGCATGCTGCCATCGCAGTCATTGTATTGTGTAGGCCTACAGTTTAAAAATGGCAGCTCGTCGCCGGCCAGTTACACCGACACTCTACAAAAAATCGAAATGATTTGGAAAGTTGATGGAGGAAAAAGCGCTTGGGAAATTTCAGAGGGAATGGGTGTCACTCGTACATAAACACGGAGACGTGTTTTGGCGATCAACTTTTTATCCATTTATTTTGGATCTCAAGGTATATTAACATAACATACTGTTAAAGAGTGGCCCTCTGATAATTTATTTTTTCTGGAAACAAAAGAAACTGGCGGCAGTAAACTACCTGGCAAATTCCAACCAAAGCCTTCCACTTCATCCAATAATCCCCCTCATCATGCAGAAAACAGAATCGACACAGTTTGTGCAATAAGAGGATTTGACAGCAGAATGTACGAAAATGCGGCTTGATCTTGATATTATGCTACTGAACTTGGCATGGGGGGATATTCCTCAAAACTGTATGCTGTCTAGTCCGCACACGGTGTATGCTCCCCAGCGCCAAAATGTATCAATGCCGGAAACGCTTCGAGCCTAGGGGCTATTAGTCCTTATTTACATTATATTTCATCTAGCCACAGAAACTCTGTGGTGCTTTGATAGAAGCAATGGCAGACCATTCCGCAGTTCAATAAATACAATGGTGAGGATTACTTTGAATGGTGTCACGTTCCATGCGGTACCCAACGGTCACAGAGCGAAATGCAACGGGTACGTCAATTAAATCCACAAGTGTGTATTATATTCAATTGCACCACTAAGGAAACGGACGCTGAAAAAGCAATGACAGGCCACTCTGCATTTCAATAAATTCACTAACGATGATTGCTTAGCGTTTGTTACGCTCAGAGCAGCACCCTATGCTCACGGAGCGAAATGCAATGGGCATGTGGGTTACATTCCATTAAATTTAATTGGGGTACAAAAACCATGTACTAGCGTTGAAAAACGATACACCCCCGTATAGTATTTCAGTCTGGGTGTTTTTGACAGAACACGCCATGAAATCCAATGTAATATGCGTTTTGCTTTAATTATTGGTTGATAAATCACATCATTATGTAAAAGTAAACGCAGATACGTATCAGATTTCACCACGTCGCTATAGCGATTAATAAAGTCACGGAAAATGTCCATACCTTTCAGGGTGATTGAGATCACAACCCCTGTCAGGGCTTATTTTCAATCAATTGACTCAATTGAGTTGCTGTACATTATCCTTATTTTTTTTGTAATGCAACCTTATGTCAGTGCGAGCTGCACTTCTCACACATGCATTCACAGATAAACATAGGGTGCGTCCCAATATTCTTCACTCCCCACCTCCACTTCCCCACTACCACTCCTCTCCTACCCGGAAATATGCAAAACTGCCTGAACGTTTTGAGTACAAGTATTTGCATGTAGGCTACAGTATCCAATGTACATGACATTGCAGTTTGCGTCGATACATTAATTAATATGTAAGCATTGATACGTAATTAAGATGGAATCAGCGACATTAGATTAAAACACAAAGATCAGTTTCCGGGGCACGGAGTAGAGGAATGGTAGTGGAGGAGGAAAGGTTGCATTTTTCGACTATTGGGACGCACCCCCAAAGTCCATTAAGTGTAAACCCACCGGCACCACAGCAGAAATATCTGTCCCCATTTTCCTTGAAAAGGGAAAAATCGAATATAATCAATAGTAGCTTTAAAAACAAGTGACAAACCACAATCGAAAATCTCATTACGGTTTGAGGAGTGTGAGGAGCCTCACTGTCATGTCCATTTCCATGGTAACCAATATGTTGCATACGCCTAATATTTACTGTAAATTGTCTCTGCTACTGTTTAATCACAACATCTTCAACGTTTCCTGCCTCGCTATGAATATTCATGAAGTGGCGAGGCTGACCTCAGAATATTCACAGCTAGCATTGTGTTGCCAACTGGAGCCTCCAACCAAAAATAAAGATCTGCAGTGCACAGGATGACTACCCCCATATGACTTGTTCCCGCTCTGGAGATATGTCCCAATTAAAGCTGACGTGCTTATCTGACAAGAAGCAATAGTAAACAATAGACCATAGAAATTCAAACAGCGGAGACGACTTCTCTTTCAGCATTGTTCAGAGGTTGTACCAAAGCGCACATCCATTCCTCATTCAGTCAGTTAATAAAATCACACAAAACAAACACAAAGCACATTTACACAAGGCTGGGTAAGAACACAGAGTACTGCATTATGCTATTAAAGCTTTTCAGAGGTAGAGAGGGTCTCTTGAATAGAGACATGGTAAAGCTCACCAGTGTAAATAAAAAAAAATATGATTTTGTTTTGACCCCCCACCCGCATAATCACAACAAAATTGATGTCTGCTTGTGATATTGACCATAATGCATAAATAAATTCTGGGTGATGAGCCATGGGTTGGTTGATAATTGTTCAAACTCAAGAATTTTCCCTTTGATATTGGTGATGCTAATTATATACATGTTGGAAGGCTACAGTTTGAACAATTATTAACCAACCCACAGCTTATCAGCCAGAGTTGATTTGGTGATGTTAATTATTTGAAGAGGACGAATGATAAAGGCGGTGAATTATACCAACGTTTGGAAGGAGTGCGAACAATTACCAACCAACCCACGGCATAAATCACCCCTTTTGTCGTCTGCCCTCTTACAATGATTAATATCACCAATATCAGTTAAAAAAAAGTTATGTACAGTAGGGAAACTAAGCCCCACTTACAGCAACCCTATTAGTAGGTATGCCCATTTTAGTACTGGATGGTCATAGCCCTTAAGCAATAAGAAATTAAGAAATTCAATGACAAATAGGTAACTGAAAAGTCTTCATTACATTCTATTGCTTTTCCAAGCCAGGGCTGCTAAAAGGCCAGCAATCCCACCTGCTTTCTATAGTATGAAATATGTATGAAATGGAGTCCACATGCTACTTCCCCCTAGGTTTGGTTTTGGTTGCAACGTACATGTTAAAACCCAAATTGCGGCAGTTAATATCCGCCATTTAAGCACTACCTAACAAGCCACTTGGCAAAAGGATTTGAAATGTAAACAGACCTAAACATTTAGATCCACCTTTCAAAAGCTATCTATCAATATTATCCAAATTTAGCCATCAATATTGGCATGAGGTATAAGAAGAATATAAAAATAGCCTACTCAAAACTGCAGTAGGCAAATACAGAGCATTTTCGTACAGTTCACTATCATGGATGGGAGCACATACTGTAAGAGTATGAATTAGGCTCTTTGAGAGAAGGTTTAAACCAGTCTGCCCAGTGATGAGTACATGTTGTTTGATGAGTAGAACTGTACAGCAGTCAGATATAAAACACGGAGTACTGGAAATCCCTGATAGTATAGAGAGTTGAAGTGTGGCTTGGTGCGGTGCTCATTTGAATTTCCTGTTTTTTGCAAACTTTGCCAAACTTCTCAGTTAAAATGTACAGTATGATGCAGTATGTAGCTTAATATATATATAAAACAGAAAACATATCATTAAAATTTGCTACAGACATTTGCTAAAATACAGACCATGTACTGTAATTTCATATTACCAATGTCAACATAATGCACATAAGAACACATAAGTCTGTATTGCATAGCTAACTAGTGTAGTAAACCCGAGAAATATTTGATCCAAAACAAGAAGCATTCTTGCAGCACAGATCCCAGTCCACTCCCCTTTCATCTGCAATGGCATAGCACAGCTACCAGTGTCCTTATGCAGCAGCCAAATGTTTCCAAAACTGCTTTATTGTAATTATTTTATCATTCTGATATTTGATCTCTGTTTGACCCTGTTTGATACATTCTGCTACAGTTACATGAAAACTAAAATAATTTCTGTGTATTTGAATTGCAATGCGTGAACCGATTGAAATGTCGATGAACTAAGTACTCTTCTTGCCTCTGCCGCCAATGCAGAACTGAGAAACTTTACAAAAAAAGGAACAGTCCAGTGACGGGTGCTACCGGCTGTCCTTAACACATGCACCTCTGTCAGATCCAACTACCCTAGTAACTGACAGATGACGCCTAATGATTTACTATCATTAATGTAAGTGAGTCCTCTTGGAGCTTTTCGAAGGAGGAGTAATTCCTCCAAATGCTGATGCTGTCCGTTTCCTACCGATGCCACAGATCCGTTTTAAAGGCTTTCCAAATCAGTTATGAAGATCGCAGACCTCGGCGGCAGCTCAGCTGTGCCGTATAATTTGATCGCATGGCCTTAGTTATTTTTAACCAATGTCAGTAACAGTACGAGATTCTGCATGCCTGACCACTGTTTAGTGGCGCTAATGCTAATCGTTGCGACTCTTGTTTTCTCGCACGCGTGCCAAGACTGAGAGTGAACGAGCCTTGGAGTGTACTGCGGCAAATCTCAGAGGAACAGCAGAATTTTTTTGGCCACAAAAACATTTGACTCTGTTTACTGAAGTTGAACAAATTTCTGACATGGTAGGATCAGATGCTCGCTGTTATTTTCCTAACCTAATCTGCAATGTTTGCCTCTAAAACAGATGGAAACTCAAGTCATGTCTCATCACACTAGAATGCCCCCAGGCAAGATTCAGTAATATTAAGAAATTCTAATTTGAGTATGTATACAAGTAAGTCATTGCATTTTTTTCTGATTAATAATTAGCTGTTTTCAAGAGTAGAATGACCTGTTTTTTCTCAGCTTGTTAGCCACTTGTAGCAAGGACACTTTAACAAGTCAAATGAACCCTCCTATTAAAGTATGTTGCCTTTTATGTTTAGGGTCAAATTGAACCCAATATTTGTGATAAACTTCTGATTTCAGAGCTGGAGGTAAGTGAAAGTTTGTGAAGTTTAAAGGAGAAGTTCGGTATATAGCATTATAAGCCCTGTTATAAGGTTATTTATGATCATATACAACGGTCCATATCAACATTTTGACAAACTGTGCAGTCTTGAGATATATTGCTCATTGCTCATGTCACAGCTAACTTACACAATGGATCTGGATGGGCATATAGAAAATCCTTCAAAAAACACCATAAACTCTCGTTTTCAAAGACAGGAAACTCACAGAGTGGTCACAGTATGCAAAGTATGCTTCGTATCAGGTTTTATTTATCATTTTATTAAATCCATTGACTTGTATAGACACCAAAGGAGGTTAAGATAGATACATCCGCAGCCGGAAACCAGAAATACTTCTGAATTTTTTTGGAAAGTTTGTAGTTTTCTGTTGCTCACTAGCGGTCTTGTGTGCTCGCAGTGAAGGAATCAGTCGCATAAACGTAGAACGTACACTAATTTAGCAAAATGGATCCTTTTGAAAAGTTTGTAATAAACTGCAAAGCAAACCCCAACCTGGTGACCCGGAAGCGGTTCTTCTTCTTCTACGGCAGCCTTCATACTCAGCCAAGACCTCCCAAAATTTCAAGCAGAAGTTTACAAACGTATGGCTGTATTGCCACTGAAAATAGTTCTATAAATCTTTAAACGGTTATTTAAAACATGTTTTAAACGTAAATTACAAGAAGACACCAGCGACCACTCGGTGAGTTTCCCATCTTTGAAAACGAGAGTTTATGGTGTTTTTTGAAGGATTAGCTGTTACATGAGCTGTGACATGAGCAATGAGCAATATAACTGCACAGTTTGTTAAAATGTTGATATGGACCGTTGTATATGATCGTAAATAACCTTATAACAGGGCTTATAATGCTACCAAACTTCTCCCTTAAAACATGTAGAGATAAAAGTAAAAACGGTTGTATATTCACTTATGTTTTATACAGCTACAGAGCATGGGGTCAAAATGACCCCACACAACACCATTGTGTACAAAGTTGGTAGAGGACTTTTGAAAACAGCATTATGTTTATTGCATGTTTACCAATTAATAACAGCAAATCAGGAAATGTCATACCAAAAAGGGTAACTGGTTTTTAAGACACAATAGTTCCTGCTAATATAACAATGTCTTGGGCTTAACGGTTGAAATTTACATAAGCAAAAGCTAACATTATACTCATTCTGCGTGTTGTCTTTGTGAGGTTGATAAGTGCCTAATGCAAACCTCTGGAATTCAGAGACTCTATAATTTATCAAAATAATTGGTATCAAAGCACGGAATTTACTTCCACTTTCTCTATATAATGTATATTATTTAACTGCCTTCTGAATAGAGTGCAGAGCGGCAATGATTCAGCATTACGGAGGTGCACTTGACATTAAGATCTTGTGTCTGGTGTGATTAAGAGCTGCCGAAGCCCCTGCTGGTTTTGTCCTTCTTCTACCCGTCATTCGTAGATGAGGGTTTGTGTACAACGAGCCGGGGTGTTGTCAAATGGTCCTGCTGGAAGTAAATCTCATATCCCTGGCCCACTAGTCTCACACGCCCTGCTTATACCTCTCCACTATTAATCCTAGCAAAAACAATGCGGTTCCCTGATAAACCTGCATTTTGTAGAGACGTTAATTTGGGACTGACATTTTCTAACCAGTCGCATCAACTCAGTGAAGGCGAGTCTCAGGAGAAGGTGGCAATTCAAACGGAGTAAAGGCCGCACGCCAACAAGAGACCGTGAATAAAATCTTCAGCAATCTCCATTTTGAACTGTGCCCGATAAACGCTTTAGTACTGCCAGCTCTCCGGGGATTATCACCGTGGCGACACTATGAGATACTGGCCCGTGGTTGAATAGGAAGAGAAGCCATGTGTCAAAAACATCACACTTCCACATGTCACCCAGTGAGAATCTGAATGATATGGCACATCCCTGGTGTGGTCTCTCACTGCTGAGTGCTCTTCCCAGACGGTAAGGCATGTCTGTGTCTTGGTCTTGGTCTCAAGGTTTTACTGTCTGGATTCAGAAAACAATGCACTGCTATCAGCCCATTATTTCCAACGACTCACAAGGCCATTGCGAAGGTAAAACAATTAATCATTTCAGTCACAATAAACCAAACCAATCCAGCCACCTGGCAGCATAAAACTATATTCTTGAATATTCAATTCATGTTACCTGAACAGAATCAACATTTGTAAGATCACAGAAATTGATAAAAATTGTTGAATAGAATTTGACCTAAATTGTGGAACTGGTTACAATCTGTTAACAACGTGGACCTCACCAGCCATAGTATCATGAACACTGAACACAGCAACAGCACCCCCTACCGGACATAGTTTGGTCACCAGGTTGATAAGCAAAAAGCAATACTTAACTGAACTGCATGCTCTTTACAATGTGTTTCAATTTTAAGGTTTTTTTCGCTGAGAAATAACCGAGATGCCCCAAAAGGGCGATGGACACTTTCACTCCAAAGGAACAAAATAAACTCACAATACGAATGGGTAGTTTGGTGTTATTGAAATTCACACTGTCAAAGCACATGCTATGACTAACACATTTATTAATGAGCAACACGTTCTCCAAATTTTACCACAGCACCAAAATCAGGAATGTTGTGCCATACTTAAAATGTATATCAAGCTGTATCATGATATCAAATATAATTCCAAAGATCTCTTTAAAAACTACACATTCTCACTCCCAACTCGTCAACATATGGACGCTTGGTCAGGACCCCTTGTCGTCACTTTTCAACGCACTGGGTACCCCTACAGCGTCATTTTTCTACGCGCAGGGTAGTCGGATAGACTTTCATGGAAGGTTGATGCTAGATTGGATAGCTCGGAGGGACCTCGGAAGGAAAAGGTTTATGCTAGATTAATAACCAATCACAGCAGAGCGTCCCTCCCAGGGTCCCGCCCAGGTCCCTCCGGGCTATCCAATCTAGCATCAACCTTCCATGAAAGTCTATCCGACTACCCTGCGCGTAGAAAAATGACGCTATAGGGGTACCCAGTACGTTGAAAAGTGACGACAAGGGGTCCTGACCAAGCGTCCATATGTTGACGAGTTGGGAGTGAGAACGTGTTCTTAAAAGAGAACGTGCATGTCTCTAGAAGTAGATGCATGCCCAAAAACACACACACTTACAGCTTCATACAATAGGAATGTGGTTCTTGCCATGTACTCGCAATGGATTCATTGGTTCAACTCTGCCTTGGGGCACGTGCTCTCCCACAACCATTAACACAAAGACTTCAAAAGATAAGAGACTAGAAATAACATGGCACACATGCAAGTGCAATGTTCTCACTACTGAGAGTGCTGGGGAGGGTTAACCCGGGATCCATAAACCTTTTTGACGTGTAGGTCTTTACTCAGAGTGAACCAGTGTGCCTTTGTCTTTTTCTTCACTGCTGAGTCACAAACTGCAACAGCTTCTTACTTTTTGTTCTCTGCGTGTTATAGAGTTCACGCTGACGGCAGAAAGAAGCCATACTAAAAATCGATAAAAAAATGTGTTCAACTTAAAAAAAATAAACGAAACGCACGTACGCGGTCGGCCCACGTTCGGATTGGTTGCCGAGGACAGGAAAGGGACGGGGTGTTTTTAGGAAGCGTTTTTTTGTGCCGTGAGGTGTTTTGTAAGCGCGCGAAGCGGGGTCGACTCGGTCACTCCCCCAGGGAGTGAAGGCATTCATCTCTTTCCCCCCGGTGAACGTGCCGGGCATTAATCAAAACTCCGCTCTGGAATCGCCCTCCGGGCGGCGCGCTTATAAAGAAAGGTTCCTGTATCTCTGTGTTCTTAAGCCGTAATGCAAAAAATGTGCACTGTCCATAAAGACGCTCACCATGAGTGCTGGCTGGACCCTTTAGCATGGAGACATAGGTCTTAGCCTGGCATGAACCCACCATGGCCAGGAGTCGGCAATACGGGGGGAGGGGGGTCTGTTTAGTCCTGTCAGGGACAGGGCAGGTTTAAAGGGGAACTCCAGATAGATTGTTACTGAGTTAAAAAATAAATAAATAAATGTCACCTTAATGTATTCAGAAGATTTAGAGGAGGCTGCAGTTCAGATGGAACCGAAACAAGACTCCAAAACTCTAAACATTTTTTTTTCTGAAATATTGCATTTATGTACTCATACATACTGAGAAAACAAAAACATTTGTCATCATTACACAATATTCTCTCGTTCTAAAGACACACTAAGTCCTGGAATGATAAGGTCATTTTCCCACACATGCAGAAAAGCATTGTATTTTATTAATGATTCAATGGCATCAACCAAAATAACATGGCAAGGACAACTGACTAACTGAGCATTTATGTTTTTCCCCCGTCACATTTGCAAGGAACCATTTTTCCGAACAGAATTCTCTTATATCTCCTTAGGATTGTGCTTATTGACCGGAAACACAATAAAGTGCCTAGACATGTTCAACGTATTACAGTATGTTTTTCAGTATATGAAGATACATTTTCACTGGAAAATAGTCCTGCAACCCAGGATGGTTTAACATACATTTTCACAACTGCGAGACATGAGTGATATTCACGCAATGGACGCCATAATGTCAAATACATTTTATCACACCTTTCATAATTAATTATGTGTCCTGGCTTTTAAACACCAATGAAATTTTGCACCTGAAGAACAGACATGAGCAGGCACACGTGTGCAAGCAGGCTTTCCAATAGACAAAAGACAAAGGCAGAACCATGTTTGATTTCTACGTTTCTTGCAAAAGACACAGGCTTGTTTCATACGTCTTTATTTACACTAACAACTGCTCAGCTTCTTTTACTTTTCAGTGTTTTACTATGAGACCAATTCGATTCAGAACTATTTATATGGTTTAGTGTGTTTAGTGAATCTCTCATGAGCACAGAGAATCTACTGGAAATGTTCTGTAGTCTTACTTTAAACCACTCGATCAGCTCTGCCTCCTTGCATCTGCAGCACACCACCCATTTTGTATCAGCATCTGTTGTCTGAGCAGAATGCAAAGGACGTCCATCGCTGCGCTCTGTGATCTGGGCCCTAGTGTTTGAGGTTTGCTATGGTCCCAGGGGCTGACGTAACCGTATCTGTCAGAAATCCAATAGTAGCTCTCTGTTTTTAGCATGCTGAGCCGAGGCCATCGGTTGAGTCTGATGGTAGTACCATACTGCAGGTCTCGCTATACCATCAGCAGTTATTTTAAAGAGAACGCTCTCATTCAGCCTAGGCTTAAGGAAGTGTTGAATTAATTATGCTATCCTGTGCTTTAAACCTTGCTCTTACACAGTGTTCCTATTTTATATTGATCTTTCACAACCAAAATAGTTTTTTGCTTTTAGCTTGCATACCTCTCACAGATGCTACACACTTACATAACCTCATGTCGCACATTTACTATTTGTCAGTTTGTTGTCCAGACGTTATCTAACGGACAGCATATACATAATGCAGTATGTAGTAGAACAGAAACGCTGTATACAAGTTTAACACTTTAAATGCTGTACACACATATTAAGGTGGTTATAAGAGCAACAAGAATGAAACATTCCAGATAACAGATAACAAGGTTTTCAAATAAATAAAAGTGCTACATTTACCCACACAAACCCGTCACCATACCAAACTGCAATCTGCTGCTCAACATTGTTTTCCGTCAGCAGGCAAAAGCCTTTTTAAAAAATTGTGAATGTCAAATGAGTGCTCAGTGAGAATCATGGGTTGATATTTTTACAGGGCAGGCCATGACTTTGCAAGATTTCTATTTCAAACCAATTGTGTAATCCTGCTCCAAGGCTATACATTTAGAATAGTGTTTATATTTCTCTTCCAAATCTTCTTTAACATTGTTCTCTCAGACTAATTGAAACTATTATGCAATATGCGGTTATGAGGCCAGTATTGCTTTTAATTATGGTGCAGTACTACTGAAGTGAATTTGTTCATAAATTTGACATAAATGTATTACATTTGGGATAAACTTCTCTAAGTGAACTCATTTGAATTGGGGTTCATTTAGAAGTGATAGTAAGCCAGTTCCCCTAACATAACATTTTCCAGTGAGTGATTCATATTATCAGCAGTGTGCTCGCTTAACCACTGTACTTGTAACAGTTTACAAGTACAGAAGCAGGAGTACATCAATGTGGAATAAATTATGCCCAATTGCCAAGCTATTCTAGTTTTGCTATATCTAAGGAGGAGAATTGAGAATCCAAATGAGCAAATAATTAAGTTTTAGCATCGACATACATAATAATCCAATTTTGTATTAAACCACAAGACAAAAGGTTTTGAGAATCAAGCTTGTCTCCCTCTCTCTGTGAGCAAAAATTACGTTCTAAAAAACGTTTGAGACAAGGAGGGAATATGATTCCTCAGATCTCTTTAACAGTTGCAAGCCTTTACATCATCTAAAGGTCGCTATGTGTTATTTAAACACAAAACTATTTCTGTTCAAATAATTTACCCTCCTACTGTCCTTGACGTGATTGGTTGAATCCACATTCCACAAGAGAAAAGGTCATGCGAACTGACAGCATATAAAGTCATTTTCAAAACTGCCACAAGACCATAATTGAAGATGGAGATAATTTGAGAGGCCCTTAAAGTAAGACGCTACACTTCACTTCCAATTACTTAAAAAGTAATGAAATAAAAAAAAAATAAAAAAACATTTTGAAGGTGAAGCACAGTGATTCACCTCAAGAGCTTTCAATTCATATCCTATCCTAGTGGATCACGGTCCTAACTGCCTGCATCCCTCAGAGGACACAAAACCAGGGAGAGATTTTGATACTCAGGTCTCACCACATGGCTGGAGGCAGATTTAAATGGTGATAGAGCTGAGTGGATCACTTCAAGTTGGGTTCCGGTTTAGAAAGGCTGAACAAATTAAACATCTGCTGATTCTTGGCAAGGCATGCGCAGTTCTCTTACTTTTTGACCCGCCACATTCAGGTTCCAAAGCTGATGTTTTTTGGCAGTAAACGTTTTGAATTTTCCCAAGACTAATATACACTGCCCGGCCAAAAAAAAAGTCGCCATTGCACCCGTCATGCATAGTGCCCACTGTACAAGCCTCTGGAGGCAGTGTTATGATCTGGGGTTGCTTCAGTTGATCAGGTCTAGGCTCAGCAACATTATGCAGCAATAAAATGAAGTCAGTGAAGTACCTGAATGTACTGAATGACCAGCTTATCCCATCAATGGGCATATGCCAGGATGACAATGCCAAGATTCATCGGGCTCAAATTGTGAAAGAGTGGTTCAGGGAGCATGAGGAATCATTTTCACACATGAATTAGCCACCAGATTCCTGACCTTAACCCCATTGAAAGTCTTTGGGATGTGCTGGAGAACACTTTACGGAGTGGTTCGACTCTCCCGTCGTCAATACAAGATCTCAGCCAAAAACCTATGCTACTCTGGATGGAAATAAATGTTGTGACATTGCATAAGGTTGTCGAAACAATGCCACAACAAACGCGCGCCGTAATCAAAGCTAAAGGCTGTCCAACGAAATATTAGAGTGTGCAACTTTTTTTTTGGCCGGGCAGTGTATTACCTGTGAGTAAAGATACCTTAATTTTGCAGCTGTTGAGATAGGAAAGGGTCCTCATTCAGACGTTTCATAAACCCTATAATTGGTAGCTACAATGAGCTATCAACGACTTGTTTGAACAAATCTAAATGTTCTACGCTCCACAGCGATCGGTTGTAATTAATGAGTCACCGACATCATTTGGTTTCATGAAATCTTATTCACCCATTCGTGCTTAATTGGGTTCCCATAAGAACAATAGCATTGTAGGGACAATGGAACTACAATTCCATACATTCCACAGGAAACCCCTCTGCCACATTGCAGGTGACGTAGCACATTGTCCCAGTAGTGATTTCCGCACTGTAATGTGATACAGTGCGACCGAAATGCCGACTGGCAATAAGGCCAACGCTGCCCTTCTCTCGAGCTCTCTTGCCTCGGTACTGGCTCGTCTCCCTCTCGTGTGCGACACACACGCCGGGGGCAAGCTCTCGCTCCACAAGGAAGCATCGGCTGTCCACGACGCCGACTCAACTGAGTGATCGGCTACCAGCGGCGGAGAACCGGAGACGAGACGCCAGGAGGCAACGCGAGTAGCCGTGGTAAACGAAGAACCATGAAGAGTCCTCAGTGAATCCCGTCAGGACAGCCGAAGAGGGCACAATACTTGCGGTAGATTACTGATCAAATTTACATTTAGACATTTAGCAGATGATGTCATCCTTTGCAAAAGAGTCATCAGTGTTACAACTGATTATATTACAGTCAGTTCACCGACCTATAACATAACAGCAGCCATACCACAATGCAATTGCTGAAGCTAAGCAGGTGTGGGCTTGTTTAGTACTTGGATGGGAGACCTCCTGGGAAAACTAAGTTGCTGCTGGAAGTGGTGTTGGTGTACCAGTAGTGGGCAATCTTCCCTCTGGTCAAATAAACCCCAATGTCCCAGTGCAGTGATGGGGACACTGTGCTGTAGGAGATGCCATCTTTCGGATGAGATGTTAAACTGAGGTCCTGACTCACTGTGGTCATTAAAGATCCGAGGACACTTATCGTTAAAAAAAAAATCATTGGTGGTGTAGAGGCGAGTTTCCCCCTCATAATTGTAAAGGGCTTTGAGTCACTGGTTGGTGAGAAAGGTGCTATATAAATGCAAGGCATTATTATTATTATTATTATAATGTGCCATAGCAGGTGCAAAGAGGAGATTGAGTATGTAGTGAAATAGATATTGGTATGAGGGCAAAGTGTTAGATGTATTGATAGCCAGCATCTAGTTATTAGGATTATGATTTACAATTACGGGGCTTTTGTGTTATTTGCATAAAGCGACTCCATGCTGCCTTGAAAACAGTTTTACGGACAGGATTACGGACAGTAAAATATTCAGTGTTGTATCAATTCTTGTAACCGTTGTTTTTACCCAAATATAGTCCTTTTAAATTGGCGACCTGTCCTGGGGGCATTCCTGCCTCTCGCCCAATGCATGCTGGGATAGGCTACAGTCCTCATCCCCCCCACGAGCGACCCCGACTAGGAATAAGCGGGTTAGATAATGGATGGATGGATAGTCCATTTTTATCTCTTTAGGTCGTTTTACAAATAGGTTTTCTGGGAAATTTGTAAATAAGGTGTTATGCAGATATTTCTCACATTTATAACACGAAAATTAGTTCAGCATTAAGAGAGTTATAGACTTAGCATATTTTCTTACCAAAATACGCTGATCTTTATGTGACTTAGCCTATATGTATTATATTAGCCTATATGTATAAAACTACGCATAAGTGAGCGGTATTTAGTTTTTTATATTTATGGACTGAGCAACCAATGATCATAGCTGAAAATGCCCCTTTCATGCCGACTTGAAATGTATAGGCCTATGCCTTGAAATAAATACGAGTGGAAATAAATACTCATTGAAATAAATAAAAGAGACGTAATATAATTAATATTTATTTTGACACACGCCAATAACAGCTTGTTTAGCCTGATCGTCTGAGAAAAAAACCCAAGCTTGATTTTGAAGTTATATGATTACAAAATGGGCATTTGAAGACTAAATAACCATTGTTTTTTTTCTGTTACCCAGTGAACATTTTTGTGTTGAAAAGTCGGCGAAACGATGTAGCGTTCATGTGAATGCTAATAAGTGTTAGTGTTAAACATCTCTCAACCTAGATTTCCCCACCCCGACGTCTAGATTCCAGATAATTTAGGTTGGTTTCATGAGTTTGTTTTAGGCTACGGAAATCCTGCTCCAATGCCAGTGCTAAGTCATACGTACGACTTAACGGTGGAGGCCCTAAAAGACAAGGTAAATTTTTTTTTTTTTGCGACCAAAAAAAAAAAAATGATCTCATACGTACGACTTATTATCTCATACGTACCAGAAACATTTTCACCTTGCCTTTCAGGGCTTCCGGATTTAACAGCACAGTGCCACGTGTTTTTTGTAAAAAAAAAAAAAGGTCGTCATAGTAAAAACGAGGCAAAGGTAGGTAAGAAATAAAAAATACAAAGTCCTCTGTACAAAGTACAGCTTTAACATGAGTGTGGCTCAGGAACTGGATGTAGAACATGTCTGATTTGAATTCCTCAGGCACAAGGCTGGGTGAGGAGGGTCAAATCCATTTCCTGATTTCATGCCAACTTCTCCCCTTCAATATTTAATTAGGTTAATCGTATGCATGATCTGACATTTTAGCAGAATGCATTGCTAAGCTCCTGAATGACAGCCGATAACTTTTTGTGTTTCCTATATGAAATGTTTTACTGTGGTCTAATCTATGTGTGAGCTGGCGTTGGTGTATAGAGCTAATTAGCTTATTAAACCAGGATAGTTGGTGGAAACAAAAACATGCATACCCACTGGTCCTGCAGGGATTTTAATTGGCAAAACCCTGCCAAAAAGTTACCAGCACCAAAAGTCCTCTGGAAGTCCTCAGAGCCCGCTGAGCAAATAAAATATGGAACAGGGTAAACCATGCGTAGCGGAAGCAACAAGCGGATATCTGTTGTTTGGAATAAGGAAGCCAACAATGGCATAGTGCCTTTAAAAATGGGAGTCTGCAACGTTTTTCACCCCGGTGAATTAAATATAATTGATCGTTAAAACATCAAGTCATCGTTACCAACGGTGAAATAGCTGGCCTCAGATCGTGCAAGGGGATCACTGTGCACTGACATGACACAATGAGCATTAAGAGAAACAGACATCATTTGAAGGCGGATGTCAAAAAGAATATCGGCCCAGGAGGCTACCGGTTGAAACGTACCAACTTCTCAGCTAAGGCATAGGGAACTTTACATGTCATTCCTATTTACTGGAATAAGGAGGCTTGGGTTATCTTAAATAACCCAAGCCTATTCTACTACTGAAGAATAACAGCCCTCCATTCTGTCATTCCATTTTGACACGTCTGACACTGAAAATAATACGCTGAACTACTATAATAGTCGCATGAATGGCTGAGTTGATTTGACACGGAATTGTCAAAACGTACCGCGATGAGACAGTTAAAGGCATTTGACGCCCATGTCACTTGACATAAAAGTTAATGTCACTCTGACATGCGAGGGAATCGCTCAATCTTTATGATGTCCACTGGAAAAGAACGCTTATGAATGTTTATGTCCAGCACATAGAGATCATCTTGCCATTATCTGAGGCACGCCCATTCAAATAAAGTGCTAAAAACATAACCTGTCACAATTCATTCATTCACAATTCAAAAACACAGAGCAAACAAGCATTAGTTAATGAAGAAAGTGGTTTTTGTTCAGTTGCTACTTTAAGTGCACAGCAAAATGGATAGTGTGTTATCATTACAATCATTACAAATTGTTCAAATACTGTTTGATATTCACTAATATTACTTTTAATATAAAAAAAAACTACGTTTAACTTTATTAATTTCTACTGACAGTTCACTGTGAGTATGTTCCTCAATGTATAAAATGTGTATAACAGCTGACTGTGCACATACACACACATATACACTGCAAGAAAATTCTTCAGATAGTTGGGTAACACTGTTTTTCACAAAATACCCATTTTTGGTGACTACATTATATTACATTTATCTGGCAGATACTTGGTTAAGATCTAAAGGACATTCAGGAAAAATGCTCAAGGATGAAGCAGCTATGTCCATATACTGAACACATCGGTTCTCTGCTATCATACATTCACACGAAGACTAATGTATCAACAGACTTGCATAAAAGTAGTTAAAACACATCAAACATAAATAATACATACATAAAAAAGATGTTGAAACAGAAAATACACTGAAAACTAATGAAATGCCTGACCATATGCCTCTAGCACTCCTGCCCTGGTTAAAGCTTGCGTAGAAATGAGCACACTTAATCTTTATGTTTTAATATCAGATCATATTCCACAGTTTCATCTAGACATGACATGGCACACGTGTGTATGTATGTGTGTGTGTATGTATGTATGCGTCTGTATCTGTATGTGCACACACACAGGTTATCTAAATATATGTCTGTTGCATCTATAACTGTGCAGAGAAAAAGAGAAAACATAGAGGAGACTGTTAGCTGTGAGATCACCTCTCTGCTCCCTGCATGTAGTGGTAAATGAAGGCGGAATGAGATGGCGTATGTAGACCGAGCGCCTGAGCGTATTGCTCAATGCACTGGGGACGTTAACGTTATGAAACTGTAGATCGCATCCAATGCTGTTGCTGCTGCACAGATCGTTTGGACAGAGGCACACGCTACAGTATCTGAATGAATCATGCTAAATTCTGTACCTTGTTTCTCTTTTTATTAATTGCTGCTACTTATTTAACCTTATTAATTGGGGGGGGGGGGGGGGGGGGGGGGATCTATATAGATATCAATCTATAGTGTGTTGTATATAGTGTATTTCATAATTTTTTATGAAAATGTTTTATTTATTTTTTCTCCACACCTTTGTGTGGGAGCAGGAGGCTGTGGCTATTCCCGCTCATTCGATCGCGATTTGGCGAGCGAGCGAGCGCCGGCTCCCTCGTCAGGCCGCCGGTGAAGAAAAAGCTGACGGCGGCCTGCGAGCTCTGAGCACGCCTCTCGCAATGTCCTCTTCCCCTCATTACCGTAGGAGAGAGAGAAATGGAAGACGCGTACGGCAAGGCCCGGTGATCTGGGAACGCCTTGCCGTTACCCCTGAGACGGATGTCAGGAGCGAGGGAAGGAACGGGCATCGCCAAAAGCACTTGACGTCCGCGAATCGTTTTTGTTTCGTCGTCTAAAATGGGTCCGTCTGTAAGTACGAGCTCACCCTTACCATGCCCTTCCACCATCTTATCCTAATGGAAATTATCGCCATCAACGTATTATCTTGTGTATTTACCCGTGAAGAGGCTCTGTGTTATATGTTATCGTTGCCATTCCACTGCTTAGTTTACGCTGATATTTTTATGAGTTATAAACAGTGCAGTAAAATCTATTATTTTTGAGCAATGGGTATATGTAGCACGGCACAGTGTGTGCCAGACTGTATACTAGGCAAGTAGAAAACATAAAAAAGTGAACTAAAAATAGAACCGCACATGCAATAAATGTTAAATACATGTGCACATTAATTATGCTGGGAAAAGTCAGTTCCCTTGCTCGGAATGTGACATAATGTAGTATATGAGAAGTTTGTGTAAATAAGGTTTTTACATATGTGCTGTTTATAAATGTACAGCTGCACTGTAGCCATTAACCGTTCGCTGAAAAACAGAATTGTTTTTTGTCCATTTTCTTTGGGCCTTGCATTAGACCAGGGGTGTCAAGATCCGGTCCTGGAGGGCCGCAGTGTCTGCTGGTTTTTGGTGCGTTTAAGCACAAGTGATTAATTTAAGTCACTAATTGGCTAAGAAGTCCACACACCTTGTTCTCAATGCTTTAACTGGGTGCTGATTGAAAGGAAACCACAAATACCTGTGACACTGCGGCCCTCCAGGACTGGAGTTTGACACCCCTGCATTAGACCCTGTTTCTCTGAACTGTGTGCAAACAGAGGAGCGAGCACATGTTGTTTGTATTTAGTATGTGGGAAAGGCCTTCTCAGACAGATGATCCAGGCCCGTGTGAGGCAGCAGCTCCAGTGTTTGTCCCCAGTGTCCCACAGCGCTCTACCTGACTGCAGCTGGAGTCCCGCCAAGGTAGGAGGTACTACCCTCAAGGTACGCGCGTAATTGGCCTGTCCTCGACTTAATCCCCCGTGAGCCGGATGAAGATGAGGTAATTGCAGGGACTTTTTCATACCGACTGTGTCAGTTACGCCCACCCGTGCAGCATGCATTATAGAGCACGCAAAATGAAAATCGGAACCCTTCAGAATGATTTTGACATTTTAAAAACCTCCTCGATTTGAAATTTGTAGTGCGTTTTGTAAATTCTGTATTACATGTTGCTTCAACCCAAACAATTAAGTCAAGCATTCCCGTTGATCGCCGGATTATCAGTTTCAGACCCAAATGATGATATCGCCATGTGACTAGCACAGCCACACGAAATTGATAAACTCAGTACTTAGTGAATGGACATGGAAAATTCCGTCCAAGGCATCACTTCTGAAACCTTGATTGGGTTCAGCTCTGGTAACTGAAAAGGCCAAAGCATACGGGTAATATCATCATCCCGCTCTTCAAGCCACTGAGCGACGACGCATACTCTCTCAACTGTCATTTTCAAAAAAACACTCTCCCCTCTGCAGGAAAGACATGTTTTGACAGAGGAGGAAGATGATCATTCGGGACCATTAAGTAATGACTGACGTCCATCTTTCCCTCTAACGGCATGAGTGCACCCAGACTGCATCAGGAAAACGCAACTGACACACCATCATGGAACCCCAGAACTCAAAGCTAATGAAACTGCCATGTTTCTGTGTTTTTTTTTGTTCACTAGCTTTACATATTCTACGCTTCAATCATTGTCCAGTGCATTTCATTTAATACAATAGCAATGACAATATTATCCAGTCGCGGATTTGTTAATACTGAACCTCTCAAAGTTGTGGGGATGTTTGTACAAATGGTGGGTGATATTGGTTTGGTTCGCTCTACAGCGTATCTGCTGGTTGAACTAGCCAAAACAATGGGCTTCACTAGTAAACACACCTTGACACGATTTTCCCCCCTGCTTTCAAGGGCTCTGGTGAACAACAGAAAAGAACGTATAGAGGCCTCCACCATTTAGCAAAAACCACATATTTATAGAAGGGGTGGTACATATTGCTGAACGGAGAAAGAGCGTATATGGTTATATAGCATACTCAGAACTGGCTTGATGTCGATCGTTCCCCCTACAAGCAGCCCACTTATCTTCTTGTTCTTTTTTTTGGAAAACTGAATTGGACAAAATCTTCACGTGCAAAATCAATGACTTTTGTATCCCACAAAACTTCCAAGCCTGTTATTGGATAATGCATAAGAAACACAAAAAAAAATGCATTTTGAAACAATCGCAGTGTTTTTTTTAGAAGCCAGTGGATTCACAATCGGCAAAGAAACATACATAACTAGGCTTAGTGTTTAGTGTAGGAGGAAAATAGGAGTAATCGGGTGATATTTTGCTGATACAGATTTGTGCACTGAACACCAAGGACTGTGCCTTCTTCGGTTATCTAGAAGGCACCTTACAGCAAGCGTCTCCCTTTCGGCATCCTTTCTTTTCCTGCTACTCTTCCTGTTAGATTATCATAGTGCCTGCATGAACATAACGCAAGTACACGTGCATGTAAGTGCACTGCTCCAGAACTCCCACAGCCACAGATGAAAGTGCACATTATTTGAAATGGCATACACTCAACCCGTCCAGCTCCTGTCTAAATTTGCCTTTACAAGTGCGCCCCCCCCCCCCCCAATTCCTGCCTTGGCCAGACGGAATGTTACCCATCATGCAAACTGCATGCAAGGCACAAATAGCTATTCAACGCGCACCCAGAGTACACTCACCCTGTCATCTTTGCCATCTTCACAAAGCTAAACACATCCATGCGTGCAGGCAACTGCAGCTCAGGCAGGATCTGGTGGTGGTAGGGGGGAGGGGTGGGGGGTGGGTGTTGCGTGGAATCTGTTTTACTCCAGCTCCATGGCATCAATCTCTTACGCAAAAAAATAAATGATTCGGCAAAAAAAGGGGGAGGAAGCAGAAGCGGGATGGAAGTGTCCGGTTGGAGAGATCAGCCCCCGCGCGGGAGCTCTCGGCCGCTCGCCGCGTCCAACCCCCCTCTCTCTCTCTCTCTCTCTCTCTCTCTCTCTCTCTCTCTCTCGAGCGCGGCAGGGATCCCGACGGCTCCCCCCTCCCGGGAACAGGATCTGGGAGAGCGGGCTGCGAAAGGGGGCTACATCCTCAAAAAAAGCGGGAGCGCCTCTCTGTCGGCCCGCCTCACGCTGCCTCCCGTTCGGTTTCCATTGCGGCGGAATGACACGCAGCGGCCGGGTAGGAACAACAGCTTTTTTGAAAAGAGAGAGCGCGAGAGAGAGAGCGAGAGAGAGAGAGAGAGAGAGAGAGAGAAGGGGGGGGGCGTGGAGCGAGGGAGGAATGGGGGTGGTGGGAGGAGGGGGGAGGTGACAAGTAGCGGGATGCAAATCACGGCTGATGGATGCTCCAAGCTTTCACGGTTCCCTCTCCCCTCCGCTGCAAAGCACAGCGTCATCGATTCCCTCTCTTTATTCAGCTTCTTTTTTTTTTTTTTCTCAGAAAAAAAGAGGGGGAACGGCAGGACCGTCCAGGAGGAGGGATGCATTGCGAAGTGAGACGGGAGGAACGAACGGCAGGGCTGCGGAGAAAGAGGACGCGCGACGCGCTGGACGAGGGGGAAGCGCTGAGGTTGCACTGTACCGCCAAGACCAACTGTAGGTTGTGGGGGGCGGGGGGGAAAAAACGACCCCGTGGCTGTTTTTCCCCCCTGTTGCTAAGTTAAACGGCAGAGTCCTCAACGGGAGCAGGTGTGCCAAGCAGAACCGAACACAATCAGACGTTCCAAAGCACTCCCAAAGGACTCCTGCTTAATTGAAGAGGCATGCCTTTCTCAATGACAGGAACGGCAGCTAAGTAGCTGCACCAATTCAGCTGTGAGAGTCAACAAAAAATGTAACGGAAACATGATAATGTAACGTTCTGGGGCCCAGGGCTGGGAAAGACGTCTCGACCCACCGCTGAGTAACTAGGGAATTCACGCCATATAGGATTCGCTCTTGCTCGGATACACGGGCCAGGATGTGAGCGAGAGTGTGACATGACCCAAGAGCAGATATAGGTAATTAAAGGAAGGTTTTTTTTTTTTTTTTTTTAACATGCAGTTCTACTGTGACATCATCATTTCTGATTGGCTCTTCTTTCACCGAGCGCAGGTGCGTCTCATCTGTCTGTTGTCCGGTCTGAGCAGAGGACGACGACGGAACGGAATGCAATCTGGCTGTGTTTGGGCTGCTGCTCCTCCAGTAGAGTCAAGTGGAGCGTAACATATTTTGCATGCAGCCACAGATAATAAAGACGCATGATTAATCAATGTCCCAGAGGTTATGGAGAGTGGAGGGAACTCTCTTCCGTGCGAGCAAGTGAAACCCATGACAGGCAGCCGGCAGAATTCTGAAGTGAATAATCTAATTATAGTAATTACAGTGCCCTCCACTATTATTGGCACCCCTGGTAAAGATGAGTGAAAAGGGATAGAATACCGTTTGGTGAATTAGCTTAATCTCACACTGAAAAAATTAGAAAAATTTAATTATAGTAAATTTATTCTCAGAAAAAATAATCCCTCATCAAGAAATAATTATTTTTAACAAAATCACGTGTGCCACAATTATACGCACCCCTGCATTTATATATAGAATAAAGTAATAATTTTTAATATTTGGTCACATATCCTTTGCATGCCATGACTTCCTGATGTCTGTGACCCAACAACATCAAAAGACTTTTGAAATCTTATTTTCTGGTACTCTTACAAGCGATACTATAACCTCTCTGCATTTAAATGGATGTCTATGGGAATTGGGGGGTGGGGCGCAGAAATTTCTCCAGATTTTCTGAATCTTTTAATAATATTATGGACTGTAGATGGTGAAATCCCTAAATTCCTTGCAATCGTGCGTTGAGAAACGTTGTTCTTAAACTGTTGGACTATTCGCTCACGCAGTTTTTCGCAAAGCGGCGAACCGCGACCCATCCTTGCTCGTAAATGCCTGAGCCTTCGTGGGTGCTCCTTTTATACCCAGTCATGACAGCATCACCTGTTACCTATTCACCTGTTTACCTGTGGAATGTTCAGGTGTTTTTTGAACATTCCACAACCTTCCCAGTCTTATGTTGCCCCTGTCCCAACTTTTTTGGAAAGTGTTCCAGGCATCAAATTCGGAATTAGCATATATTTACAAAAATCAATAAAGTTGATAAGGTAAAACATTAAATATATTTTCTTTCCATTGTTTTCAATTAAATGTATGTAAAAGAGAATTTACTAATCACTGCTTTCTGTTTTTATTTGCATTTTACATACTGTCCCAATTGGAATATATAGAAACATATATATCATGGATTTTTAGTTATACTGTTTAGTTAAAGAGATACAAGTATATACATATTTATATTTTTACTTACTGTCTAGGCTGATTGGCCTTAAAGGTTAGAGCGTCTTCTCTCAGGAATCTGTGACCCTAAGCTGCCTCTGCCTGTGCCCTTGCTCGAAGTGCTATGACCCTTGAAGTTGTTTACTTTATTATATAAAGATGAGTTGTGATCTTTTGTCGAGGCGCACACACTTCCTGATTGGCTTTAAAATATACTCTCATGAAATACAACTAATATGATACAACCAGTTTATGACTTATGATTCATGAGTCTGTGACAGCCTATATCGTTTTGTTTTTTTTACGAGAGTTTGATAGTGCTATTAAACTCGTTTTTATCTTACCAAGAGTTCTCCGGGTCTAAGTCTGTCTGGATCAGTTTTCACCACCGCCACCAAAGCCAGGGAGGACCTCTGGAAAAAAACAAAACTCACTTACTGTCCTACAGTTTATTTCTAATGTGATAACTGCACATTCTACATCTCCTAGACTGTAAACTTTAAACAGGATATTTAAAATCTTTAAAACCAAAGTCCATTCATAAGCTCAAGGATTATTGGACTCATGCTTATCACTGTCCTGTCATGGGTATTTGCAGCCCCTGCTGTTTCTGCGGTCGTCTTTCTTTTTAGCGTCGTCGGGATGCTCTATTGAATTTTTTCCGCCTCCGTTCCGGTATTCGTAGCTTGCCTGACAATTATTCTCTGCACCTGTTTTGCGTTTCCTGTTGGCTATACATACCTCAGGACTTCCGTATTTACGCACTTCGATATTGTCTTTGCTATGTTGACAAACAAAGTCGGTAAGCTATAAGATTCGGTCGCTGCTTTTCTGGTTCGTATGAATAGGAAACGCAGCAAGTCCGGTTTAGAGTTAGGAGAAAGATTTATTTCAGTATTTTTCTTTCCTTTCTCTCTTTATCCTTTGTACTCTTCTGCCAGTTACCTTTTTGTTCAGCTTGTTTTCACCTAGAGCTGTAGGTAACCGGTTCTAGTTTCATTTTCATTCTCTCGTCCGTTTATACAGGGCGTTTCTTTTGTTTTGTTTCACTACCTCTTGTTACGCCTAATTATTAGGTGCGTGAGGTTCTTTTGTTAGTTATTCTCCCTGTTTATCAAGATCGCCTCAGTTTTTGGAGGTTGCTTTGTTTTGCCTTGTGCTGGGGAAGTTTTGCTCCCGATCCTGTGTTATCCCAGTCCTGGTGCGGCTACTTCCGCGTTTTGTGGCGTATCTCTCTAGATACACTTTTAGAAATCCTTGTCGGTCGCGTTTGGTTCTCCGAACCTTACACTCCCCCTTACATGTCCCATAAAGGATATGGACATGTAGGGCTCAAATAGCTTGCATATATACTGTACCCTCCATTGAGAATCTATATCTATTATTTATATAATTAATTATAAAATAAAAAAATAAAAAAATAAAAAAAGAGAATCTATATATTTCATATAGCTTATCCTCTGGGAAAGCCAGTGGATTTTGTTGTTCCCTAAATAATCTCGCCCTGCGAACAGGCCTCCGCACTATCCACCCCTAGCTCTACAGGATCCCCCAGGAATGGAGATGCCAAGGAGGGGGTGCTTTTCTATGTTTCAATCCGTTAGCCTGAACATAACCTGCCCCGGACCAGCTTAGCTGTGCAGCGTAATTTGCCATGGCGATATACCCCTATTAAAAGTGAGTCAGCTTTCTGACATACAATATTATTTCAGAATTGTTGAAATAATGGAATGGGATGAATAAGTTTCATTGTAAGGTAGGCACACAAACACGTTTACAGCGAAAAGAAAAGTGATCTCAAGTGTAGTTATTAAGACTTGATGGATGCAGCCAAATTGTTATGTCAGATTCAATCCTTCTAGGATTACAGTCTGGCGGTATGTATATGGCAGTGTGAAAAGGTAGCAACAATTGTGAGGGGAAACTTCACACGATTATTCTAGAATCTCTGGAAGAAGACTTATGGGCTAAGCCAATAACAGCATAAAGGCTATGCATTGTCAATTAACATGCACAAGTTATGTCTTTTGTCCCTTGCAGGATATTTTAGTGCACGACAGCAAACAGTTAGTCCAACACTAAGGGAGAAATATTTCCCATTTTATGTCATAAAGGCATGGGATGAAGTAGCCTTGTTGCTGAATGAATTCGCTGGACAAGGGAAAAACCTTGAGCTCATAGTGGTCCCTTTGCTCTCCATTGACCCTATTTTATCAAGTCTTTTACGGTGACACGAATTCCCAGTGGCAGAAATTCCCAGTGGGATCCATCCAGGGAAGGCTGTGCACATAATCAAGGCCAGAAATATGTTTCAGAGGCATATCCAACTGCTCTCTCAGTTATATAAACCAATCAATTGACTCAAGGATGCTTATGTCATATTAGGCGAGAGAGGGGAAAAAATAAGTCAAAGCTAAAGTGATGAATGATCCAGAGACAGAAATGACTACCTTGTTCTAAAAATGATATTGCTTATATTAATGATTCACATTTTATTTAATTTATTTTAAAATTACGGGTAAGAATTCGCAAGATGTTTTATGTTCCGGTGAAATAAAACTGACTGATGGAAAAGGCAATCTAAAAAAAGGTCACTTTGTGCGTGTGCGGCACATTTACATTTGTTTTGTATTCCCCTTGTAATGCGATGTTTTAAAAGGACACAGTTTGAGGGTGAAATGCATGCATTTAGATTATCCTTAAAGCATGTCTCGTGTGGATTAACAGTCTGGTGCTAAAAGGAATATTCTAAAAGATATTCTATTTAATATTAATCCACTATGGTGTATGTTCCTGCAGTACAATTCCGGTTTAGTTTACCATTACCATCTCCATGTTATGGATGCCATGCTATCAAAGGCTGTAGAAAACATTTAACAAAAATAAATATTTAAAAAAAAATCAAAATCATCTTCTTCTCACCGTGAAAACACACATCCTCCAGCAAGACTGCCTCAAATCTGCAATCACTTGTCTTTCTTTAGTTTGCAATGAAATAATGAGAGAGCTCCAAATGTGAAACAGGTAAAACTATACATGTCCTGGATCATACACTCCTTGTCCACAAGTGTGCAAAATTTGAGGGTGATATATGGAAATACTAAAGATCTATGATGCACAATGTAGGCAGTGTACCCTGTCGTCCTTTAGTGTCTCCAAATCTATCCAAAATGGCTAAATTGTGCACTACTGTAAATCTATATAATCATATAATCAGCGTATAACCTGCCCCAGGGATTGTGTGAAACATGCAACCAAAATTGTGACATGGAACCAAAATTTTAGCATGCAACCAAAGTATCAACATGCAACCAAACTTTTAACTAGTAACAAAAATCGTTTTGCTATTAATTATTTAGCCTAATATTAGATCTCATAACTTTAAAGGTGTATTTTTGTTTACAATAAGATATTTGACATTGATTGCAACGTGAAAAGGTTTGCTTGCATAAAAAAGACACAAATGTAACTTTGTAGACAATAGGAAAGTTTATTTAGCTGGCTGACAGAGGAAAGACCTCGTGGATCGCTACTGAGATCATTCCTGAGATGCACCCATATCCCCAAATAGAGGAATGTCAATGACACTGCATGAGGCTGTCAGAATATTAAACAGCCTCATCAATAATATAATTCCACATAGCACCATTAAATAAAAAATATAATATTAGGAAGCTCAGACAAATATGTTTGAAGCAATGATTTAAAACCTTTTCTCCAGACACACAAAATTCTAATATTAAAGAACAATTCTATATTAAAGTGCCACAGCCTGTTCGAGTTTTAATAATGAATCAAAGTGCCTTTGTTCAGTGACAACTAACAGTGGAAAAAGGCAAATGCTCTCTTTATATTCTGTGCGAGGAGCCCATGTTTGGCAAACTGCTGCTAACAGCCTATTTTTAAAAAATCGGATAAACTCTACATTAGGAACCTGGAGCACTTTTAATATAAAACAGCAAAATTCTAGCGGGATTATGAAAAGCAACTGGTATCATTCATTCTTTCAAATAGGTAAGTATGCAACTCTGCTGCATAATTCTGTTTGATGTGTTGACCAGCCTGGACAGTTATTGTTCCAATTCGTTCCTTCAATACATTTGGAGTGCGTGACAGAGGAACAAAACAAACCTAATTATAGCCCAGAGAAAGAGAAGCTGTGTGCATGGTGTTTCCCCCAGGGCAAGGCTAAGAAACACGACATTAAGGGCCTCATTCAGGGAGTCCACTGAGGTATGCATGCAAAGTTAAAATGCTAAAATATTAAAATACTTCAAAATTGCGCAGTTTAGGTAGATTTAAAGTTAGGTGCTTAAATGGTGAAAAAATGAAGGGGAGCCCTCTAGTACATATGAAGTGGTATCAGCTTTTCCCCCAGGGCAGGGCTAAGAAACACAACATTAAGGGCTTTATTCAGGGAGTCCACTGAGGTATGCATGCAAAGTTAAAATACAAAATAATAAAATATTAAAATACTTCAAAATTTTAGGTAAAGTTTAAGTAAATTTAGAGTTAGGTGCTTAAATGGCGAAAAAATGAAGGGCAGCCCTCTAGTACATATGAAGTGGTGTCATTTTTTGCTGCAGGTACAATAGCAAATGAACAGCTACGCCCTGAAGTTTTGGAGCGAAGGCGGGCTACGCCCCAGCTATAAAAGCGAATCTCAGCGGTTGAGCTCACCATTACCTATATAGTTCGGTGGCTGATCTGCGTGGACGGAGAGGAGATAGGAGAGAGAGCGAGCGAGCAACTGCCAGGCCAAAAAAAAAGTCGCACACTTTAATATTTCGTTGGACCGCCTTTAGCTTTGATTACGGCGCGCATTTGTCGTGGCATTGTTTCGACAACCTTATGCAACGTCACAACATTTATTTCCATCCAGAGTTGCATTCATTTTTGGCCGAGATCTTGTATTGACGAAGGGAGAGTCGAACCACTCCGTAAAGTCTTCTCCAGCACATCCTAAAGACTTTCAATGGGGTTAAGGTCTGGACTCTGGTGGCCAATTAATGTGTGAAAATGATTCCTCATGCTCCCTGAACCACTCTTTCACAATTTGAGCCCGATGAATCTTGGCACTGTCGTCCTGGAATATGCCCATTGATGGGATAACCTGGTCATTCAGTACATTCATGTACTCAGTTGACTTCCTTTTATTGCTGCATAACGTTGCTGAGCCTAGACCTGACCAATTGAAGCAACCCCAGATCATAACACTGCCTCCAGAGGCTTGTACAGTGGGCACTATGCAGGATTTGATACCTGGAGCTCAGCCCCTATATTATTACCTTAATATGCCCAGATTTTGGCATTTTTCGGATTTCAAAAGGGGGCGGGGTCTTGCTAAACCAGCGTGCTTTGTTACCCTCTAATAAAAATCCCCACAGCGAATAAAAGAACCGCCTACCCAGTAGTTTCCCATTCAGCCACTGTAGGCGCTGTTCCTAACTTAAGCTATTTCAGTGATGGCACAATTTATTTCTTTTTTGTAACTACTCCTTGTCTGACCCACATAAAAACACTTGTTACTATGCTGCTAGCTACAAAGTCAGAATCGTCACATACAGTATATGCATAATACGCATAAAAATACGGAGCCTAATGCTGATATACATAAATTGGTTTTAAACAGGCCCTCAAATTCCCGCCTATGGTTCTGTATTGAGTCTATCGACAATAATGTCAGCTGGACTTTGTTTTGAGATAAATAAATAAATAAATATTTTAATAAATATTATTTATATTCATAGTTTTGTAATGAGCACATTTTCAAAACTAGGCTTGCGAGCTAAGCGTTCTAGACCAACAGTTACATCAGAGCCACAGAAGCTAAAAATGTGTTCTGCTAGTTAACATTAGCTTGCAATGACTAACAACTTTTAAATAACTAATTTTATGGTTCCTTTTATTTTCCTAACATTTCACTCAGAATTTATTCCTGTTTCCCCTTTGGATCCTTGGATTATTTATCAGAATCACAGTAAACCACCTGCCTCTTCTAAGGTTAAAAGAAGAAGAACAACAAGAAACTAACGTTGCCTAATGGTGGCATGACTTTGGTAATACAGAATCTTGTGTTTTAAGTGTATCATTGGTTCTAGAGATTAAACAGCTGCTTTTCATTAACTGAGACAAAGACACTACCAGAACAATCAAGATTAGATAAATATTAACCTGTACCAAGGTGATGGAAATACAAGCGTGTGGAGACAGAAAGGAACTGCTCATAATACAAAGCACCCCCCCCCCCCCCCCATATCTATGAAACATGTTGTAAGTAGTGTCATTGATTGGGCATGGACGGCTGCCACTGGAACTGGCTCGTTTATCTTCATTGATGATGTGACTGCTGACAGCAGCTGCAGGATGAATTATGAAGTGTACAGAAAACATCTGATCTGGTCAGATCCAACAAAACGCCTCAAAACTCATTGGATGGTGGGGTGCTTCACTTTGCAGCAGCAGGACAATGAACCGAAACACACCGGTAAGGCAACCAAGTAGTTTTTCAGGGCCAAAAAGTAGAATATTCTTGACTGGCTAAGTCAATCACCTGTCTTGAATCCAATTGAACATGCGTTCCACTCACCGATCACAAGACTGATGGCAAAATGTCTTAGAAGCAAACAGGAACGGAAGATTTCCCCTTAGGGAAATGAAGCTTTCTGAAGATTTCAAGCCAAATCAAATTGACAATGTATTCAAAAACTGGGTAAACCATGGCTGTATCGGTTTGCAAGATTTTATAGATTCTTTTGAAAATCTCAAAACAATATAACATTCCAATCAGACAATAACAGGACAATTTTATAAATACTTGCAGATGGAAAATGGAAAATGAAATCACTAAAGGACCTCCACACCCTGCTTAACTATATTTTTAAAATGATAAAGTAGAATAGAGTACATTGGAGTTGCATTGGAAATACATGATAATTATGGGCAAAATAGAGGCAGAATATAATGTAACTAAAGCTAAGTTGGAAAAGGAACAAAATGTAACAATAACAGAAAAGGATTTTTGAAGAAGCGTTTAAAGCATCTAATTCTCTATATTGTAGAGAATTTGCCTGGAAAATGGTGGCAAGATTATTTTTAATTTCAGATGTTTTATGGAACTGAAAAAAAAAGCCTACCTCTGCTAAAAGCCTAGGCCCTTTTACGAGCCTCAACCTATCACTCTGCTGCCAGATATGCAGTAGATATGGATGGATCACTTGAAGGGTTGTTTCTCAAGTTGACAAGGTAAAACATTAAATGTCTTTCCTTTGTACTGTTTTCAATGAAATATATGTAAAAGAGAATGCACAAATCACTGCTTTCTGCTTTTATGTGCACTTTACATACTGTCCCAACTTTTTTGGAATTGAGGTTCGTACATGATCATCATATTTAACAATGTTGCCCCCATTCACAGTAAAACATTTAAATTTGAGTCATCTTTCGGCGTAGACACAAGACTCGCCTCTTCAGGTTGCATCTGGGCTCGCTGAATTATTAGCATGTAAGTCTAGCCTTTTTGAAATAGCATTTCAGGGGTATGTTAACAGTGATTTATACATTAACACTAGCCATGGTACTAATGTTTTGGTTATCGCATTACTTAGCCTTATACTGTTTCTTTCAGTATACTACTGGTTATTTAATAATATTTATTATTTATGTTATTTATCGGTGTCTCTACTGCCTTAAAGGGCTGATTAGCTCTGCAGGCTTTGCAGTTCTTACCAATTACGGTGTTGCACGTGCCACATTTCCTGTAGTTTGATCCAGGTTTTTTTTTTTTCACTGTGAATGGGTGCAACATTGTTAAATACAATCTTGAATTATATTGACATACTGTTTTTTAAAACAAAACCTAAAGACTCTGATTTGGTGAAAATAGTTCATAAATCATAGCTATAATCAGTCCTCGAAATTTGTGGAATAGATACGAATGGGTTGTGACACCAGGTTGTAATGAAATATAAATATATGCATATATTGTCTAGGAAGATTATATCCATTGAAGCATCAATGTATCTGAATAAAGTGCATGTTTGGTGGATCATACTTAAGTCTTCAACAAACCAGATAATTGAATACAGTGATTGAAATACACATATCAATTTATTCGTCCCGTTCTGCAGGGATACTGGTGTAATCTATCAATATTTTCAATTTACAATGCCAAAAAAAAAGTGCCATGCCATATTCAATTAGCATCACAAAGCTATTGAAAAAGCCAACACCCATATATACTCCCACAGAGCTTTGCACTACTGCAAATAGGAGGAAATAAATCTATCATTCCAAGCCATCTTGCACTGAAAATATGCAAAATTTTTGTACTTTCCAGAGACACAATCTAATATATTCAGAGAGAGATTAAAGCAGAGCTGGCTGCATGACTCCCGCGAGTAATGTTCAATTTGGGGTTAAATTAGATTAAATTTGAAGTTAATCCCAGCCTTAATCTACTGGAGGTCGACAGTAACTATTCTATGCATTGATTCAACTGCTTTGTTCCTTGTCTAATTACTAGTGTTGGGCAGTATGTGAACAAACATATCTTTTTGAACTAATAAAAGTGAACTGAGTGCAACAGGTCATCACTAAATGATTAGTTAGTATGCTTGTGCGTGTGTTTCAACGTTAAAGGCAGGCCTTCTAGTGGGAATTAAAGAAAATCTTGCTGGTTGCCATAGTCTGGCTACACATGCGGCAGCCTATCACAATTCATTGAGAACGGGGGTTGGATTTTCAAGGGAACTGTACTGACTACAGAACTGTTCTGTGGTACTGACCACAGGACTGAAACGCCCAAACTAAGCATAACTGACTGTACTACAAATTGCTGACTATCTAGTACTGTTGCACTGGTTAAGTCAATACCCACACCGCAGTACACAATGTCAACCAAATCAGTAACTTCCTGCATACGGGCTACTCCCAGGTGCAGACAGATACAAATGCATTATCTAGTAAAATATGGCAGAAGTATTGATTAAAGAATATAGTCCAGTCACCTGTTTTAAAAAAATACAGATTACAATTTGAATGTTTTTTTTTTTTTAAAGTGGATAAACTATGGCCCTCGTCATCTTTTCGATAATTTTACTGTTTGAAAGAGAAATGTTTTTTGTACCACTGAATGATCATAACTGGAAAATACACAAGTTGTCGTGTCGTAGCCTATTTCCATGGCTTCTAATGCATTTTAAAATGCTCGCTGGAGTGACCTGACAGTAGCCTAATCCAGAAAACTAACTACACTTTTACTTGTAGTGCTTATGATGGGAAATTTTGCACAAACGCTGACGAAAGATAGCCAACTGAACTACGAGTAGAGTGAACGATGTACTGTTGGAATATCCACGCGCTTGCTCAACTGACCCCATCAGTGGACGAATCAGTGACTGGAATCTTTGTTCTGAACCGAACGAACTGATTCGAAACAGCGAAGTGATTCATAATGTCCACCACTGCTAATATGTAATCTGGTTAGGTCTGTCTCTTCTCAGCTATGTACTACAATTAGGTATGACACTACTATTGGGAATATTATTCATTTTCATATTTTCTTAGTGTCCTTAAATGTTCCTGTAGGTATATCTGGTTTACAGATAATGGTGTTGTGTTTCAAGCAGCCTTTTTTTGTTGTTGTTTTATATCTTATCAGGGGCGGCATGGCGGTGCAGTGGTTAGCACTGTCGCCTCACAGCAAGAAGGTAGTTTGAATCCCGGCCGACGGCCTTTCTGTGTGGAGTTTGCATGTTCTCCCCGTGTCCGTGTGGGGTTTCCTCCCACAGTCCAAAGACATGCAGGTTAGGCTAATTGGAGACTCTAAATTTCCCATAGGTACGAGTGTGTGAGTGAATGGTGTGTGTGCGCCCTGCGATAGATTTGCGACCTGTCCCGAGTGTATTCCTGCCTCTCGCCCAATGCATGTTGGGATAGGCTCCAGCCCCCCCGCGACCCTGACCGGGAATAAGCGGGTTAGATAATGGATGGATGGGCAGACATCGTTATCACGTTACAGTCATCCATTTGGTTTGTGCATTTCAATCACAGTCATCATTGTGAAAAGAGTGTGATTAGGTAACTGTGGGACTACGAGCAGGGATGTTCCATTAAGGTTTACAATAGAACACTTTTTGTTAGCTGTAATACCTTGCAGTACTCTGTGTACTTCTGCATCGTGAACATCATTTGCTCTGTTCAATATATACAGTATATATATATATGGCCCTTGTATGGAACCTGTCTGCACTCTAATCACAAAAGCTGTATATATAAGTTCAGTAAAATAAAAAGGGTTACACTAGATAAATGGAATTTACTGCGCTCTCCTTCAGCATACAAAATGTCCTATATTGCAGTATCAAATAATCCCGCACATTCAAAATGAATAATACAAATTTGAAACTGAGATAGTTCCACTGAATTCAATAAACATTTTAGACATTTATGTCCAAATTAACCGCATGTAGATGCATTTGTTTTCACAGGCATAATGTGTGTACTCTTGCATTCATTTTAGAGTGAAATTCATTGAACACAAACGACTGTTTAAGAATAAGAAACAAACCCTTCTGTTGAAATTAAGTAAAACATACTGAACTAAATATGCAACACATACTACAATCTATCCAGGTGATCATAATGTACTGCGCAAGCAACTCAAGATAAATTAAGTTAATTATAGTAATTTAGTTTTAATAATATGCCTGTCAAAGAAGCTATGTGCATGTGTTCATTTCACAGCGTTTGTCATGTCATATGGAGAAGATTTAACTACACTGTCAGATTTACAAAGTGCAGTTACTTGTACTGCAGTTCCAAGTCTGAAATGCACAAAAATTCTGACCAACAAGAGCTCTAACTGTTCAAAGAGTATTAAGTCAAAAGATCCAAGACCACAGCATGGTGGCTCTGCTTTACTTACTGAATGAGAGTGGAGACACTGAGGTCACAGATGTCCCTCTCCAATGCCTAGGTATTATTTAGTCCTCTTAGTCCTCACTATCCCAGTCCTGGAAAAAGGTTCCGAGCCAAATGTTTCACTTTAAGGCAAAATAGGTACTACGTTTCACCCTGAGCATCTGGGCCAGCCTGGATAAACTGTCCCGACGCTTAGCGGGCTGGCGGGAGACGTCCTTGGGGAGACCTCGTCTCTAATGAAACGGGATGACGTTCCAGCGAGGCGGCGTACGAGAGAGAGGGATCGATTCTGAACAGATGCGCGCCCCCCCCCCCCCCCCCCCCCCCCAACGACGTGCAACGCTGACACGGCAACGCGATCGCCAAGGAGGAGGGGAAGGGAAAAAAAAAACCGTGGCTGTAGAAAATCTCGGGAGAGTCAGTGGCTTCCATCACCTCCAGCCGTCTGGCCACGAGAAAAAAAGGGCATGTTTCCGTCGAAGGGATGGGAAACGCAGGTATGTTTATGTGACAGCATTAGGATTTCTAACTGTGCTCCCGTCTTCAAGGGGACAGATGCCTGCATTTGGCTCGCAATCTACTGTACAACTTTGGCGAGCGTGAATCACTGTAGACACGTCAACCCAGTGCACTCTGCACACGTGGCTACTGCGGTGTCAAGTGTGTTTCTCTTCAATTAGCGTGCCCGTAATGGTACACCTAAGTTTCCGCAGTGCAAATAACGAGGGTTGTTGATTTTATTATGCTAATTATTTCAGAATTACTGCAGGCTGTGAGTACATTTGGAAACATAATCTCACCACTTTCTCTTACTGGTCCCCTCCAGTGGTAGATGTAGATGTGTTGAAACGTTACTCACTGACCACCTAAACGTTAGTGTCTTCATAACTCGGGGTGTTGCACTCTGTATATACTTTTATAATTATATAAAAGTAGGCTATGTAATGTGTCCTGGAGAGCCACAAGCTCTGCTGGTTTTTGTTTAAACCTTAAAATCAGCACCCAATCCATATAAATATACACACTGAATTACTGTTACTGTATTATTATATATATCACCCATTCTTGAGAATTGGGACAAAACCTTGTTTTTGTTTTTTACTGTTCAATTATACTGGGAAAATATATTTTGATAGATCAAATTATTGGCTATTAAACCATGTAAAGGGGCCATCTCCCAGTGATACATTTTTTTTTCTTAAATAGCAGCTTAGGACTTGGATTTTGCCAACACCAGGCACAGGCACACACACATAGTTTTACCTGTTTTACATATGGGGCTCTCGGTATTTCAATGAAATTTTTTTTTTTTGCATTTTTGCCAATATGTTTTGCATTTGTGGCACTTTATTTATACCTAAATGATGAGAATAAACTAATGCCTGTTAGTATTGTAAATGGTACAACTGTCTTGTTTCATTTAAGCTATTTGCCAAGTTTCTGTGATGCTCACACCTGGAGTTATAAAGCCTTAAACAGAGCGCCCCCTAAATATGTCAGAATTGACAAAATTTCCCATCTGCACCAAGGGGTTAAGTCCAGGTTCCTTTGTTCTTTGATCATAATTTATTCCAATTTGTTTATTAAGATTTTTCCAGATCAGTTACCCCTTGCTTCATGAATTACTCCAATAACAAATTCAGCGTTAGCCTTCCTTATGTTCCTTATTACCTTATTTCGAAGGGATGTAAAAATGTGCCTGTCATTACTGTAACCTGATAAGCGCTTTTTCAGTGCAAAATCTCACTTTCATTTGTAGCCAGAGGGCCTCATTGAGCCATGGAAATGTATTCTTCTGTCGAGGCTTATATTGCACCTTCCTTTTGAAGGAAGCCATTACCATTGTTAATAGTTGCCAGAAATGTATTGCAACAACCCTCAATGTCTTCACTGGACAAAAGTCTAGACCAATCCATTTGTTTTCAAGCAGTTTCAAAACTATTCGGTTCACTTTTCAGAATTCTTTGGTGGTAGTTTTTTGTTTTGACAGTGTTTTCAAACCATTTTTTTTGTTGGCTTTCCGTACCAATAGTCTGATATTATGGTCAGATAAACCAGTCTGCAGATTATGGGATTTGTTATTCTCTCAGGTCTATTGGTAAACATCAGGTCAATTTGCTTTTTTGAGGTTTTGGTCACTCTTGTTGGTCCTTCCAGTAAGGTTGAGTAAGACTAAACGGGACTTACTATCCTAGTTTATGTTAAAATCACCCATAAGTATAAGTTCTTGCTATCACACTGTTCCACTGCAAATCCAATGTGCTGGAGTACAGAGCCAAAACAACAAAAAATGTGTCACTGTTCAAATACTTTTGGAGTGCACTATATCTCTATAGGATCCTGTGGAATGGAGACACTTTTTTCCAAAGCCAAGGAGCTGATTGGTCAAATTTAACCTACATGATATTTATTTTTTTGCAAAAGCTCCTCCCTGGCTTTGTTGTAGGCAACAGTGTTGCTTTTTGCTTTTATGATTGTTTCATGATTTCTCCTTACTCATTTTCCTATTGAACTGTATGGAAAAATAAGTCAGGAGAAACACCCCTTAAAGTGATCCATCCATATCTACTGCATATCTGGCAGAAGAGTGACGTTTTGAGGCTTGTTTAATACCTCAGACCCTTGATGACTTACAGCCATTTAGCCAACCACCTGATCCATACTGTTCAAGCGTAATTGACAGCTTAACCCCCCCCCCCCCCCAATTCCCATAGAGATCAAATTCAGAGAGGTTATAGTATTGCTTGTAAGAGCACCAGAAAATACGATATCAAGAGTCTTTTGATGTTGTTGGGTCACAGACATCAGGACGCCATGGCATGCAAAGGACATGTATGCAACCAAATATTAAATATGTTGACTTTATTTAAGTTTATGTTCATTTGTCCAATTACTTTTCGTCCCCTAAAATGTGTGTGTTTGGGGGGCTGTGTATAAAAAGGGCTACAATTGCTACACGGTTCACCCGATATTCATAGAGGCGTATACAGTAGTTTGCTGGGTACTGGGAGAAAACACTGTCTTTAGCACTGTGGTGCTGTGTAGTGTAAATATTTAAAGGGATGCATCCAGTCATGTGGCACGGGACAAGCCCCTCGGTCAGAGTGCCGTCGAAGTGGCCTGGTTTTCCATGACACGCGCACACACGCACACACACACACACGCACACGCACACGCACACACTGCAGCACGTTGCAGAGTTTATGGAGAATGATCCACAATGAAAATGGCGGGTTCATAAGCCAGTCTTGTTTTGTAGTCCCTAATGCAAACTAAGCAAACAAATCAGTGATGTAAAAAAATCCCTGAAAACACATATTTTTTCCTTCCGGAAAGCTCTTTAATCCAAAGCTATTTCCGGATGGACTGGGTCCGAGATGAGTGGAAACCGCGTTGCGTGAATATGGACGAGAGATGTTCTGCACAGACGCGGGGATGTGACCTGTGAAATATCAAGACGTAGTGCAGCTGAAGTTACGTAAGAGGGCGCACGGCTCACGTTGACAGCAGTAGATTGCCTCTTAAATGACCTTTTTTTTAAAGTGCCTTGGAAGATGTCTGGTTATCTGTGTATCTGTCCCAGTTGCATTTAGATTGCCTTCGCCATATGCAAGCAAATGAGTACTGAAATATTTTGCTTCTGTTCAACTGAATGCAGACAAATGGAATGTTTGTTAATAGTTTTTTTAAATTTTTTTTTACAATTTTTAAACACATTGTTTTATGAGGGAAATTCGTGATTCCTATTGAAAACATTTTTGTTGAATCAAGGCATCACATGTTTAAATCCAGCAAAATAAATCAGCAGATTGACACTGGAACCAATTGCTCAACACAATATTTAATTTACATTATTCACCAATAATCAAAGCATTTGAGATGCAATCGAAGTAACTTAAGGCCACATTTTTTAAATCACATATATCCCACACCATGTGAATCATGAGTCTTCATATTATGTATGCACCCCATGTTCCCAGGGTCAGAAATGACTCACCCTCACCAGACCTCTTGTGATAAAGCTTCTTCATTGAATTTTAAAATCAATGAAAGTCAAAAAGTCTATTTTTCATGTAGAAACAACCTGTAATTCATCAATAGATTGTGCCTACTTCACAGTCCAGACAGACTTTTACTACAAAACACACATCATAATAGATTTTTTCTGTAATAGGTGTGTGGCACTTAATTTTGATTATTCTGATTTCATAACTGCAGAGTTAAAAAGACTCACAAGACAGAATTTGTACCTTGACGGTGCTCTTATAAAAATGTAGAAAGGGGAAATGTTGAATTTTTCTAAAGGTAGGCTCACTCCAGGAAAAGTCATCGAATTTCATGCTGAAAAAATTTAGTTTCGGGGGTTTTCACTGCTGTTAATCTCAGAAAAGGGTCATTTATGGCCCAAGGGCAATACGAGGATTAAGCACAATTCAAGAACATTAACTTTGTGCTGAAATAGTTTCTAGCTAAGAAATTATGATTTTTCAGTATTGTTACTGTCGTTGTAAATGTTGTTGATAGTAATGATTTTATTGACTCTTTATTGTTGACAGACTGTTAAGCTTATCCATATGGAAGCATAATGGAAACTGAAAAGGCAAACTGGGCTTTTGCATTTGAATTATGTCATGATTTTTACACATCGAATGAAAACTAAATGCATTTGCCGATTAGAATTTTAACTTGAAATATGACCGGATTATGCTTCCATATATCCAATTTAGGTCAGTACGTGATAGGATTCCATTTTTAATTACATTATGTATGCATATATACCAATCTTACATTGTATGCCAGTGATGACAATACATTAATGCGTTCTTTTCAGTGCAGATCAATGTATACAATTTATAGTGTTGATGAATCAGTATTTATTGTAGGCTATAGGAACTATCATGATGAAAATGATTATTTTCTAAGAGTGCAGGATAATTAGGAGAAATATTTGTAACATTTATGAAGTTTGTATTTATGTTATTTTTAAAGAAATGTGATGCGTTGTTTCAAGTGTAATCACATGCACTTTTTATATATGTATATAATAATAATATAATAATAATAAACTTTATTTATATAGCACCTTTCATATCATAAAATTCAGCTCAAAGTGCTTTACAAGAGAAACAATAGAAATCAATAACACAGGTATAAAGATAAAAAATAAGATAATAATAGTAATAAATAAGTTGATAATGATAATAGTAAAAATTAAATAAATGAATAAAATAAAAATTATAATAAAAATAAAATAAATAAAGATAAATTAAATTAAATAATAATAGTAATGAAATAAATTGATAATGATAAAAACAATCCTAAAATATAAAAAGCATAAAACAAGTATAAGAAATATAAAATAAATATAAAATAATAACAATGGTGTTAAAATAAAAAGGTGGAATTAATTGAATGCAAAATCATAAAAATAAATCTTAAAAAAAAAAAAAAAATATGCATCTTAGTATATGAGTAATAGGGTAGCTTGTGATCAGGTCACAGCACACAAGCCTCATGGTCATGACGTCAATGTCCAATGAAATCATGTCTTAGCATTTTAATTGAAGCTATTCCGTGCTTTCACCCAGTTGATTTATAAAGAGGAAAGTTGGCTCGTCATTGGAAATGTCCAGGTTTATGAACCAGAGTAAACAGTGCATGCAATGATTTGCATAAATGTGATGAGCGTAGCACCATGCAGAACTGGGGGAGAGGCTGTACGGAAATAAATAACAGGAAGTCTTCTTCCTCTTCTCCACAACATTTGAGCCGTACTAATAAGGCTAACTATATGATAAAATATTCATTTTGCAGCATAATTAATTGGATTCATTCTACAATAAACAACAAATATTTTTTTTTAAATGATACAGGGCTTTTAAAATGTGTTTCAAATGGATTATTATTCACTCGCCACTGGCAATAAAGTATTAAGCATGAGGTTGCAAGTCACATCTGGAAAATACTGTTTTTTTTTTGTCCTTTTCTGCTATATCGCGCATCACAGATCTGAGTTGACCTATTTTTCATGGGACGGCTATCTGGCATCTGGATTCCACAGCATGATGGGGGAAAGTTTCCCCATGTCCTCACCAGCAGTAAATAAGTCAATGGGTTTCTGCATATCATATCCTAGTTATCCTATATCAGCACTTATGTCCACAGGCTACCCCTCTCCCTGCAGCCACGGGAGGATCGGGTTCAGTTTAATCAGCATTTATCGGTAATGTAGGAGAAAAATCGATATTCGCGCGAGGCTGTGCTAAGGTCACAATGCAGGACTGTTACCTAAAATTCAGCTCCGCAATTCTACCGTGTAAAGACAGTGCCTAGAGCTAATCTGTATTTTCATTCATGGCAAGTGTGCAGAGTATCCCTCATGCCCATAGATGTAAAGTAATATTCCTGAGACTTCATTGAACCCTGCGACACTTGGTGAATTAATATTAGATTGTCAGGGTGGAATGTAATTGAATTTCTCATCCACCCACTAAATAAAATGAAACCCTCATATTATGTCCTTGCAGTTCATTTGCAGGGAATTTTTTGCCAATGAATTAGAGATGTGTACTAGTCTATATATATAAAACATGCTAGTTCTGTTGTCGTCCATCAGGATGGCTTATTTATATAGTCATAGCTCTTTTAGTTGAATATTTTACAACAACAAAAAAAAAAACATCACTATAAAACTCTATGCCCTACAGGATCACGATTGACACGTGCCATATCCAGTTTGGTTCACCTTGACTTTGCTTGTCAAAAGGTATAAGAAAGTTTGACTTACTGAGACATTTTAAAAGCTGATATACATTTTATGTAATTCCGATTACAAAAATTGTCAAAGTGGTAGTTTAATTTGACTTACACTAGTAGCCTTGCCTTGGCTAATTCAGCTAGCAAGATTGGCGGTTGACAAACTCAAAATAAAAAATAAATAAAATACTGTCAGATATGTGGCCCAGTTCAGTTTCTTTAAAATATTCTGTTCTTGTCCACACCGTGGCATTTATGTGGCCCTGTGCATTCAGACACGTTGCACTCTGAAAAGCCAAATGTATGACAAATGCAGACATTTGCAGGGAGAGTGAGGTATGACATTGATAAAAGTTATTAATTGCAAAATATCTGATCCTTATCCACACACAGTTGACATCCAGAACATCAAAAGTGAATTGGAATCAAAATAACTAACATTTGAAAAGTACAGTGTTTTCTTTCCGTTTATATATTGTGTGAAAAAAACCGGCTTCATTACTGATTCAAAGCAGATCTATGCCACTCTTTATATCTAGTAAATAGCATGTTAATCAATACATTAAAGAGAGTCACAGCAACTCCTGCTGTTCCGAGACTGACAGAGGTGTCCTGTCGCTGCATACCTCAGGGAATGTCATGGCTCTTGTATAAATACTGTCAACATTAAACGGACACTTGGGATCGATATCCTGTAGGCAGTCATGTTTCAAAGTTGATCCTACTAGCGATTCAGTACCCTGAAGCATCGCTATTAAGTCGCTGTTGCTTCTATAAGAGCTCGCTAAAGGTCTTGTTTGACATTTAATCTGCATTAGCTCTCACTCCCAGCCCTATCAAAGACATTATATTATAAATGTCAAGGGGATGTGGATTCATCATTGCTTATCGTTTGCAGTTATTGTGTAAGAAGTTGGAGAGTACAGTATCTTGTGTCATTTATCTTTACTCGCTTGTTACCCACTTTAAATCTTGTGGGCAACAACTGGCAAAATTTATATTAATATTCAATGTGGCTGCTTAGCAGTGGACCAGTGAAGAACCTTTTCTCACATTTTCCGCCTCAAGTTACCCCGGTGAACCCCCTCACTTCTGTGTGGGTATAAGTTTTTGTTGTCCGTGCACCTTCAAAGGCTGGAGTGCTTCTCTGCTGTTCACCTCCATCAGACGTAGACAAATGACCATACGGCAAATGCATTTCCCTCAAGATACGTATGTCTAGGGAAAAGACAATTTATTAACCAAACGGAGTCGCAAGATTGGAAAAACACAGAGTGCGCAGCTTCACGGCCGGTATACTGTCCATGAATCAAATGGGCTGCAGCAAAGATGGGAAATGGCATTGTCCAAACCTCGGGAAATAATCTGTGGTGCAACTAGCACACAAGCCCTCTATAAGATGCAATGCAATGATATGTTCTGCAAAAACAACCAATGCCTTTGTGTGGAATGTGGCCAGTGTCAGTGGATCACAAGTCAATTAACTGTTCATTCTGTTGGATAAAATTTTCATACAATAGACATTCAAGAAAAGTGACATGTCCACACTTTAATTGCATTTGGAAGGAAAACCGTTTTTACAGGTGCTACCTAGCTAGCCTATGTAACGTGGGCCTACTGCAAATCGGAAGGAAATAAAAGATAATGAATAATAACAATAATAATAATAATTTCAAAAAGTCCTCGTCTCGACCTATTATTACAATTTAACGTTACCGCTGCACATAGACGTGGCATGGCGATGTGATCTATACACTGTTGTGTTGGTTGAATGTTTGTGGAATACAATTCCAAGAGTAGAAAAAAGCGCAAATTTCGATGTTTAGCTATGTAGCTAATTAGCTAGCTAGCTATGGTATCAGTTACGTTAAACATCCTTTCAAAAACGGTCTCGCTAACAAACAGACACACAACATAACACCTATTTATTTTTTATTATTAAACAATGGTATACAGGCATGGAACAATCGATTTCAGATGCTTAACCTACTGGCTGCTTGCTCTGAGATGCTGGGCCTGTAGTGTCGTAAATGAATTCTAACTGCTGCAACATTCCCTACTATCTCTCATCTCACAAAACAGTATTTTTTTCTGTAGTAGACACAACATAGCTTGCTCCAAAATGAATATGTGATGACAAACATGTTGAAGATGAGCGACAATGCAGCTTCCACTCAAAAAATACAGCCCGAAACTGCCTGTGGTCTCTCTGTCAAGACCCCAGGCGTTACGCGTTTTAGACCAATGATTGTTGTCTCCCCCTGGGGGAGGGTCTCTGTCCTTTGTTTAGCAGAAACCAAGTTAGCTAACAGTTAGCTGTCTAGCTAGCCGCACGTCCAAACAATGTACCATTTGCAAGCAGTTTCGTTGTGATATTCTTATCTGTCTGTCTTTGTTTAACACAAACCAAGCCCTTACTGACTAAGCTAACAGTTAGCCTTCTAGCTAGCCGCATGTCCAAACAATGTATCTGCAAGCATGTTCATTGTGATTTTTGTATCTCTACCAGTCTTTGTACACTAAAACAAGCCTCTGAAATCCAGTCTGGGGAGTGGTTGGGGGTAGGGTTAGCCAGCTACTTTTCATGCCCATTAAGTTCGCAAGCCTCATGTGTGAATCTTTGCAAATCTTTGAGAGCTGTTCTCAGGAAAGTATCTTAAGCTGTACCAACATTCAAAGAAGCATATCTTCTTCAAATATGCGCATATTGCAGTGTATGAGACATTATTTGAAAGCTCAGGATCTGTACTTTCATAACCTATAAAGAACTGAAAAATTACACGTGCGACTTGTGGACCGTTTTACCTGCACCAGTCACGTGTATATACACTGCCCGGCCAAAAAAAAAAGTCGCCATTGCACCCGTCATGCATAGTGCCCACTGTACAAGCCTCTGGAGGCAGTGTTATGATCTGGGGTTGCTTCAGTTGCTGGTCAGGTCTAGTCTCGGCAACATTATGCAGCAATAAAATGAAGTCAGCGAAGTACCTGAATGTACTGAATGACCAGGTTATCCCATCAATGGGCATATGCCAGGATGACAATGCCAAGATTCATCGGGCTCAAATTGTGAAAGAGTGGTTCAGGGAGCATGAGGAATCATTTTCACACATGAATTAGCCACCAGATTCCTGACCTTAACCCCACTGAAAGTCTTTGGGATGTGCTGGAGAACACTTTACGGAGTGGTTTGACTCTCCCGTCATCAATACAAGATCTCAGCCAAAAACTTATGCTACTCTGGATGGAAATAAATGTTGTGACATTGCATAAGGTTGTCGAAACAATGCCACAACAAATGCGCGCCGTAATCAAAGCTAAAGGCGGTCCAACGAAATATTAGAGTGTGCGACTTTTTTTTTGGCCGGGCAGTGTATATATAAAAACATAAAAGTTCCAAACATCTTTTTTTACATGCATTTCCTAATTCTCTTGGATGTCTTAATGGCGTTTCGTTGAGTTGTACAAAAACACAAAGTAATTTTGGGTCACTAACCCTAACATAATAGGAAGATTTAGAAATTTAGATTATTCACAGCAACAGCTGAAGCATGCATTGAATTCCAATGACAGGGCTTAAGCCAACATTTTCAAAATTCCTTTGAATGTTTGATCAGTCAGTGCAGTTTGTCCCCTACAGCAAGGTTCTCATCTTGTATGACTTTAATTACATACAATCAAAAATGTACCCAGCTATTTTTGCTGTTCTAAATTCAGTTGGAATATTAGTAAATAGATATTCATGTTTTCCCCCACAGCTTAGAGTTCAAACCGTAAAGTGCAAACATAGGCTCAAATTAAATGAATACAATATCTGAGCCCAAGGCTACAAGCTACACATAAAAAAGGGGATATCTTGAAAGGTCCCTCTGTAGAATAAGATCAATATTTTCAAAACGGTTGTGTTTGGTCACTTGCCCATCATCACATATGTGCATTCGCTTGCTCATGTGCGCATGTACACAGTTCAACAAATCCTTTTTCGATCTGGATAAGATGAATTTTCCAGGCTTAATAAAAACATTTGAACATTTAGGCTACTGGAAGAATTTTTATATATTTTTGGTTTCTCTTGTCTTGCTAATAAAGCAGTGGGTGACTCAGAAATGCAAGTACTTATGGCTCATTGAAAATATTAATTAAAAAACGAATAGTTCACAAACTGTTTTTACCGTTAGTCACAACAGTTATTTTTTAATTTTTGGCATTTGGGAGATGTTCCAGGGCAGCTTACATTCTTTTTGTGCACCACCCATTTACACAGCTGGATATTAATTGGAACAATTGTTTAATGTTACCACAGGACTGCCCCACCTGGAAGTTGAACTATAACCTCGGTGGTGCAAACCCAGCTGAAACTGTATGGCCATAATCTGTGGATGCAATTAGGGTACCATATTATATCTCCTGTGCAAAGTCAATTTGGTTTAATAGTGTATTGTGTACCAGTGTTATCCACCCTGTTCCCTCTCATTCCTGCCCTTTATTCACCCTGTTCCCTCTCATTCCTGCCCTTTATCCACCCTGTTCCCTCTCATTCCTGCCCTTTATCCACCCTGTTCCCTCGCATTCCTGCCCCTTATTCACCCTGTTCCCTCTCATTCCTGCCCTTTATCCACCCTGTTCCCTCTCATTCCTGCCCTTTATTCATCCTGTTCCCTCTCATTCCTGCCCTTTATCCACCCTGTTCCCTCTCATTCCTGCCCTTTATCCACCCTGTTCCCTCGCATTCCTGCCCCTTATTCACCCTGTTCCCTCTCATTCCTGCTCTTTATCCACCCTGTTCCCTCTCATTTCTGCTCTTTATCCACCCTGTTCCCTCTCATTCCTGCCCTTTATCCACCCTGTTCCCTCTCATTCCTGCCCCTTATCCACCCTGTTCCCTCGCATTCCTGCCCCTTATTCACCCTGTTCCCTCTCATTCCTGCCCTTTATCCACCCTGTTCCCTCTCATTCCTGCCCTTTATCCACCCTGTTCCCTCTCATTCCTGCCCTTTATTCACCCTGTTCCCTCTCATTCCTGCCCTTTATCCACCCTGTTCCCTCTAATTCCTGCCCCTTATTCACCCTGTTCCCTCTCATCCCTGCCCTTTATCCACCCTGTTCCCTCTCATTCCTGCCCTTTATTCACCCTGTTCCCTCTCATTCCTGCCCTTTATCCACCCTGTTCCCTCTCATTCCTGCCCTTTATCCACCCTGTTCCCTCTCATTCCTGCCCTTTATTCACCCTGTTCCCTCTCATTCCTGCCCTTTATCCACCCTGTTCCCTCTCATTCCTGCCCTTTATCCACCCTGTTCCCTCTCATTCCTGCCCTTTATTCACCCTGTTCCCTCTCATTCCTGCCCTTTATCCACCCTGTTCCCTCTCATTCCTGCCCTTTATTCACCCTGTTCCCTCTCATTCCTGCCCTTTATCCACCCTGTTCCCTCTCATTCCTGCCCTTTATTCACCCTGTTCCCTCTCATTCCTGCCCTTTATCCACCCTGTTCCCTCTCATTCCTGCCCTTTATCCACCCTGTTCCCTCTCATTCCTGCTCTTTATCCACCCTGTTCCCTCTCATTCCTGCCCTTTATTCACCCTGTTCCCTCTCATTCCTGCCCTTTATCCACCCTGTTCCCTCTCATTCCTGCCCTTTATTCACCCTGTTCCCTCTCATTCCTGCCCTTTATCCACCCTGTTCCCTCTCATTCCTGCCCTTTATCCACCCTGTTCCCTCTCATTCCTGCCCTTTATCCACCCTGTTCCCTCTAATTCCTGCCCTTTATCCACCTTTTCCCCGTTTATCTTCTTCCATTTTTTCCTGTATGCAAGTGACATTAATATTTAACATGCTATTTGCCAGCACACCATGTTCTTTGAGCTTTTCCGTAATCAGCACAAGGTGAATATAACACATTACTCAGAAATAATTAATTAAGTCTTTGAGACTGTAATAATAAGAATAAACTTTATTTTTATAGCACCTTTCATACATAGTTGCAGCTCAAAGTGCTTTACATAAAAGTACAGATTAAAACAAGTAGTAAAACTACAACAAGAAGTAAAACTCAAATCAGAGTCTAAGATGACCCCCAGACTTGTTACTTCTGGTTTGATCTGGGGGATCAAATTTCCCAGTTTGCTGAGAAGTAGCTCCCTTTTTTGCTTTGGACGAATTAAAATAATTTCAGTCTTGTCCTCATTAAGTTTTAAGAAGTTACTGCCATCCACTCATTGATGGCAGACAAGCAGGAAGTCAAAGAGGTTAGGGTATCTCTATCATTTGGCTCAATAGAGAGATATAGTTGTGTGTCATCGGCGTAGCTATGGAAATTGATATTATACTCTCTGATGACCCCACCTAGTGGAAGCACATATAAGGAAAAAAGTAATTGTAGCAATGAGCCTTCCTTGCTTGTCTGGACATTCAGTAAACATAGGTTGTTACTCAGTACATTTTGTGACCCGCTAACTAATTCTTTTGCTATTTTGTTTCTAAGAATTATTGTGCGATTTAACAAGAAGGAACATACGATTAGTATATGCATAAATAATGTATAATTGCACAACTAAGCTAGAGAGCAATGTTTGCTGTTCTGTTGAACCAGATGATTCACATCTGTGCAATCTTTTAGAGCAGGCCCCCTCACATTCTGTCACAAATGAACAGTGCGGCCAACGCGTCAGTCTTTACAAGAAAACATGCAAGAACACCACAACAATAAACTGAAACAAGAGCCACACAGTAAGCCATAATGTACGTAGTTCACGTGACACAGTTTTACATAGGCTGTCTGTTGACACGGATATTCACTAGCACAAAGCATTTTGCAGCATTCAGTTCCTGCTCAAGTAGTATTTACTTTGAAGCCAAACAAATATTGAAGAACAGTATAAATAATGTAATGTTAAATACGTAAAATAAAGGTAATAGCAGTAGTTGATGTGCATGTTACGCCATCTCATCCCAGGAATGTGAAACAAGGAAACGGTTAGTAAAAATACAATGGCATTCGGGTTATTTGTTCTCAACTGCACGTACATCTACAGATGACTGAAATTTCAGAACCAGATATTGAGAATCAGCCATTAATTTATGTAAGTGTGAAAAATGCGTGAAAGTAATGGCATGGGAGCTGGGCTCAGAGGCTTGGAGGGAGGATGAATAATGGATGACTTGTTGAGGCAGCAGCCCCCAGGGAGCATGCCCAGTGCAGACAGCTCGGATAGCCGCATGGCACCGATACTCCCAGATGGTGAGTGGAGGTGGTTGGGAGCCAAGCGGCTCCGCTTCTCTGAGGTTTCCAAGAAAAGAACAGACACAGCTCTTTGTTCAGTGATCAGATGCAAGCAGTATTGACTGAAAAATGAAATGCAAAAAAATACACTTTATTTTCACCCTCCTTTCTTTGCCTCACAAGTCAAAAATAAAATGGATGAGATACGATAGAGAAGTGCAGTGCAGGAGAGGGGCTCGGTGATTGAAACCGGTCACACTTCCTGTCCAAGATACCCAAACAGGAAGTGGGCGTCCCGCTTTTAACCATTATGTGCTAGAACACTTGAACAGCTTGACTAGTGGAATGAACGACAAAAGAAAAGGCAATCTTCCCCAAAACAGAACCCTGCCAAGCTGAGCCGGGCCAAGCCATGTTAGATTCTTAGCCAAGTCTGGAAGAAAGGTTGGCTTGGGTCCACTGCAGTCACCTGCACTGCTGGAGAAGTGGGGGAAACCACCCTGTGCAGCCAGAGAGCAGTTTAGCCAAGTCTGACTTCTAAAATCAGGGTTAAAAAATTAGAGTCACCAGATGTTTTAAAAACGTGTTTGCTTAGTAGGGGCATTGTTTTCTGCCACTGAGGGCAAATTTGGATGGTTGAAAACGGAAATGTCTACAAGGCATGGTAAAACCCTCATGTAAACAATGACATCACCAACCACATGACCTCAGCCCCCAGTCAACAATGCATCTGTACCCCTCACTCCCCGTTCAGCAATTCCACTGCAACTCATGCCTCTGGTACTAGTGTTCAGCTTGTTTTTTTTTTGAAGACAAGGTTGTTTATATCATGAAAGCTGGCAACACTACCAGGGAGTAGGTCTGGGCCAAAGTAAGACAAAGGGCTTAATGGCTATCAAAGGACCAGAAGCAATGTTAATGCATTGCTGAACACAAAAAGAGATTCATTTCATCAAAAATGTTCCTTTCCAGCCGCGCCTCAGTTGAGGCATGTGGGTGATTCAGGCTGTAACAGGCTTTGGAGGTGGAAACGTAGGCAGATTCTGGAGAAGAAAATGTTTGTGAAACTCTGCCAGAGTCCTGGTAGAAACCACACACACACACACATATATATATTTTGATTGTGGCTAACAGATTAATTAGTTCTGAATTGACATGCATGTTGTGTCACAAATATTATTTGTGTCACTTAACGTTACCACGTTTATTGTGTAAATGTATCCTTTACAGATATACTTGATTAGTTACTTTACCCCTTTGCGCAGACGCCCTAGTTGCCATGGTGCCGGCGCCAAGATTTTGCTCCTGCAACCAAACTATGAGAGGATGTTTGCATTATCATTATTTTTACATTATTATTATGTAGTATTTATTGATGTATTTATTTATTTGGAATATTTAGATTTCTAGAAACCTGTGTGCTCCTACAGAGCCTAGACATTCTTGTCTTCACAAAATTCTGTTTGCAAATAACATAACTATTATTTTGTTAACAAATTAATACTATTACTTACACTGCCCGGCCAAAAAAAAAGTTGCACACTCTAATATTTTGTTGGACCGCCTTTAGCTTTGATTACGGCGCGCATTTGTTGTGGCATTGTTTCGACAACCTTATGCAATGTCACAACATTTATTTCCATCCAGAGTAGCATACGTTTTTGGCTGAGATCTTGTATTGACGACGGGAGAGTCTAACCACTCCGTAAAGTGTTCTCCAGCACATCCCAAAGACTTTCAATGGGGTTAAGGTCAGGAATCTGGTGGATAATTCATGTGTGAAAATGATTCCTCATGCTCCCTGAACCACACTCACAATTTGAGCCCGATGAATCTTGGCATTGTCATCCTGGCATATGCCCATTGATGGGATAACCTGGTCATTCAGTACATTCAGGTACTTTGCTGACTTCATTTTATTGCTGCATAATGTTGCTGAGCCTAGACCTGACCAACTGAAGCAAACCCAGATCATAACACTGCCTCCAGAGGCTTGTACAGTGGGCACTATGCATGACGGGCGCAATGGCGACTTTTTTTTTGGCCGGGCAGTGTAGTTGGCATCATCTGACCCACAAACATACAGTAGGCTACATTAACAGGGTGGACATGTCTGGATAGGTTTGTGAAAATGCTATATGTAGGCTATTTTCAACGTCAGCATATTTATATTCTTTATCTGCATTTATTTATTCATCCCCCCTTTCTCTATCGTAAATTATCATTATTGGTGTAAATGTCTGTTTGTGAATTGTAGAGAAATCGGTAGCAGCAGCGAACATTTTAAAACCTGTAAATTTTCTAATGTAAACTTTACAACAAAGTATAAACATATCCTTTCTGGAGTGTAATTATTTGTAAACTGTTCAAAACATTAATTGAAATGATATGTTGTTCCATGAGGCCATTTTTGTTATTTGACATTTAAAGTTTGAATGACCACAATCTCTTCACATGCTAAGATGAAAAAACACAGGGCCAAGTTGCATTAAATCATTTAGGAAAGTTTGGATAGCATTGCTTCGGAATAGAGCTAGTTTAATTAGTGTGAGCTACGATAGGCAATATTGTTAGTTGTAACTTGGCCACATTTTGATATCAATACTTTTAAAGGCAGGCCTAGTTTTTACAAGTTGGAATTAAGAACTTACAGATGGTGCTTTGTAGGCTATGCGTAAGTAACTTGGCTTTTTTTTTTTTACGTTGAAAACGTTTTTTTTTTGTGAGATTGATATTACATTGATGATTTACATATTTAAACAAGTCCTTTCCTTTGGAGAGCACATTGCATCAATTATTTTGAATGAAAACATACATGCAAAAAAGAAAAATATAAATATCAAGGGCAGAGTTCAGCACGTTATTCTCATCATGATACTACTACAAGCCAAAAGTTGGCTCATGCTCCAGGTTTGGGGGGAGGGGGGTTATGGGGTAGTCAGAGCCGTTTAAGATTGTGCCGCTCGCAGAATTTGGTTTACATTGTTTCCTAGCAACATGAGGGCAGAATCTGCAAAGATCCTCTGCCAACAGTGTGCCAGCATGCAGTCAGTGGGCGTAGGCGTAAGAAACAGCTCCGAGTGCATCACCTGATGTTACCTAGTAAGTGACACACCTGACAACTGAGTCGCAGGAGAGACGGACCTCTTCCAACCTCAGTCTCGCTCTGTGGAAGCTTCTGCCGTGTGCATCAGCTGTGGGAGAACAAGAGCGATCTGACAGCCGGACGTCTCGCGCAGTATGTGCCCTTGCCTTAAATACCCCAATTGAAAGCCTTTTTTGGGATCCCCAGTCCAATCAGAAATAATCCCAACTGTTTATAGTGTACACCATTCAGCTAAATCCCCTTTTCAAATCTTAACATCTCATCTTAGTCTCCCAACTCTTAATCTTAAACAATTATCCTTGTCACTGGAGAAATTATTATTTGACATAAGTAATTGCGGAGGCGAAAGGAACAGATCCAACATTCCCAGGTTACTCAAACTCGCGGTCACACACAAACGTGTCCACAACATCGCCCAATCTTCCCTATAGGAAGACATGCACCTAAGACGAAACAGAACAGCAGTTCCGAACAAAATCGTCAAAAACCTCCATTCAAGGAGAAAGGCACCGAAAGGAACGAACAGGACAGGCAGTACCGGACATTTACCGGCTAGACCAAAGCGAGATTTAATGAAAATAAACACCCTGCCTCTCTTTGATGAGGAATATAATGAGGCGAACAGGAACAGAGATTTAACGTTCCATGGCGATATTAATAGGCTCGCAGTCCAATGCAGAAAACAAAGGGGTAAACACCCGATCTCCCAGGAGAGAGAAACATTTTACAGGTGAGCCGACGGAGCACCGTCGTCCCATAACTTTACTATCCATAGACTAACGCAAGCTTAAATTGGAACAACCGCCCTAGCCTCTCAGTAACAGAATGTAACGAAGCGAAGGAACAGAGAGCTAAAGTTACCATGCTACACGCAGTCACACAAACATGTCCACAACCTCGCCCAAACTCCACACAAGGAGAAACACACCCGGAAAACGAACAGAACAATAGTTCCGAAACAAAATCGTCCCGTAGGTAAAAAGGACGGAGGACAGCTGCAACAAAGACCAACGCAAAATAGCACGACAGCCTCTCAATATAAATAAAAACCCTGACTCACAACAAAGGGGAACGTAGTCCACGAGAAGGAGACCAAACAGGGAAATACGTACCAAAGCTACTTACTGGCTCACAGTAACACGGAATTGAGTAGAAGCAAAACGCCAGGTCTCTCAGTAAGAAAACCAAATAACAGGCGAAAATGGACCAGAGAAACTACTACTCTATACTTCTACGAGCTAAGAACTAAGTAGAAGTGAAACGCCCAATCTCCCTATGGGAAGACGTGCCAAAAGGCGAACAGAACTAATGTTCCGAACAGAATCGCCCAAAAACTCCATACACGGAGAAAAAGCACAAAAAAGGCAAAATAGAGCAGAGATTTACGGTCCCAAACTTCTACGAGATAATCAACTACCAAGCCAGCACGAAATAAGCCCTACCTCAACAAAGAGACGTTTAAAAATAGGCGAGTAGCCAAAATGGTACGAGAACTCACAGCCAACAATACACCACAGTACAAAACAATAAACAATTAATGTCAAAGCCCCGACCGAAGGAAACGGTAGGCTTATATATCTCTCCGGCCACTACGCACAGGTGAAAATGCTTAACAGAAGCTCCGCCAACTCAGCAGGGCGGAGCAAGCATCTACCAAAAGGACAGCGCCCTCGCGTGGCCACAGAGGAAAACGACCGCATAGCAAAACAGGGTTCAAAACCATGACAGAGGTCTCCTCTTCTAGCAATGCTATCAATCATTTAGGAAACGAGGCTTGTTCAGCATTGGCAGGAAACCGTCTGCATGCTGAGATGTTATTTGCCTAAGCAAAGGATGAACCCAGTGGTGGCTAAAGGACATTTTGACTATAGTGGCTATGGGGTGGCTTCGTAATTTGCAGGGATGGCTGGAGAGAGAAGCTGTTATTAACACCAAACCTTAACTACAGTACACAGTGTACTACATGAATAACGCCATGCTGTTCATTCACACTTGGAGATCTGATTAAATCTACACTGATAATTCTGAAAAAAATTTAGCACATGTGGCCAAAAGCCTGTTTTGTAAATGTTCCTCAACGATTGGAAAAAAGGATGATTTTCCCTCACTAATTGCTTAAATCACATTTATTAAAACAATAAACTAATCTAGAATATCTAAGAGAACACACTGAGGTTCAAACATCACCTTGTAACAGATATCAGTGCATTTGCAAATCTGCCTAATTTAGATTAGCTCCCTAGATTCCTATGACTATTAACACATTACTGAAAAAGTAGTAAGCCTAGTACTTCATTTCATAAAACTTTGATGAAAAAAAAGAAATACAACATAAATCATTAAAAGTATACACACACACACACCAACACATATCTGTACACTTGAAATATAAATTACCACAAGTTCAGTGTGTAACCACAGATAAATTATTATTACCCAATAATAGGCAGGCTACATGAAAACCACAATAACTTGTTGTTGAAATAATACAACAAACGCTATTGATAGCCTACTTGAGGTTTCTTTTGATTGTTTTTCATTAACCCAAAATAGCGAGATAGCAAGCTAACTAATTGCTCGCCTTCTATCTAGCTACAGTGACAAATAGGCTATTTATGTGTAACCGTATAGAAAGAGAGAAGCTTTTACTCAGAAGTCCAAGTGAACGTGTTACCAATCTGCTAAAGACGACATCGCCGATAGCTAAGGGTAACGTCGTTATTTTGACCCTGAGGGTTGCGTCGCCAGAGTGTTGTCACGGTAACCTGCTACAAGGCCTTCGCTTTTACTGCACCTCACTGTGCTTACTAGCGAACTAGCCGAGCTACACCCGCTACACTCACCCCCCTTTGACTCCCCCTCCATTTGAAACTCCGCAGCAACCACTTTTTTTATTCGATTCTGATCCGGGTCAACAGGCATCAATGTAACCGTATAGAAAGAGAGAAGCTTTTACTCAGAAGTCCAAGGTGAGATTTGAACCCCGCTCCTCTCACTCGTAAGCGAACGCATTACCAATCAGCTAAAGACGACATCGCCGATAGCTAAGGGTAACGTCGTTATTTTGACCCTGAGGGTTGCGTCGCCAGAGAGTGTTGTCACGGTAACCTGCTTACAAGGCCTTCGCTTTTACTGCACCTCACTGTGCTTGCTAGCGAACTAGCCGAGCTACACCCGCTACATATGCATCCAGCAGAACAAAAAAAACAAATAAGCTATTGATAGCATCAATCGTCACAGTGATTGTGGTTCTGATCTAACGTTGATGATGACATGATTTCTGTGATGACCTCACACTGTATTTGCAAGTGGGAAACGTGGGCTTTGAGGCCTGGATTGATAAAAAAAAAAATGTACGTCAAGCGACAAACACAAAATAGAACAACACTGACTGGGTGTGGTTAGGTAATGGGGACTTTTTATCAGACGGTCTTTTGGCCGAACTAGTTACCACTGAAGGAGCTTTTCTCCAAAAGGACACATTGCTATTTTTACAGAGGGGTGAGAGCTAGAGAAAGGTGAAGGTGATGATGACGCTTGCAATTTTGGCTGAATTGGGTGAAGTGACATTGGCTTCTTCAACTTGTGAGGGGTTGGGTAAAACCAGCCAATGTGGTGACATTGACTAAATGGGTGCGTCCCAATATTCTTCACTCCCCACCTCCCTTCCTCCACTCCCCCACTACCACTCCTCTCCTACCCGGAAGTGTGCAAAACTGTCTGAACGTTTTGAGTACAAGTATTTGCATGTGCAGTATACAATGTACCTGACATTGCGGTTTGCGTCGAGACATTAATTCATTTGTAACCATTAATACGTAATTAAGATGCAATCAGCGACATTAGATTAAAACACAAAGATCCGTTTCCGGGGCACGGAGTAGAGGAGGTGGTAGTGGAGGAAGGGAGGGTGCATTTTTCGAGTATTGGGACACACCCAATATGTCCTGATACTCGTATGATTTCCGTAACTGACAGGAACAGTTCAAGGCCTCCCAAGGCGTGAGAGGGCATAATGGCATACTCTTCTCTGCTTTATAGATTATGTGTCTGCACAGAGAACTGCATTTTATGATCAACGATTAAAAAAATAAATCCCTTCAGCTGGGGATAGTTGAAGATTATTTGGCAGGATTTGAAGATTAATTCTCAGAACCATGCTTGCATAACCCCCACGATCTTCCTCAGGAAAAAAGAGAAGGGGGTGTATGGATGTAGGGAATACCATTTAACTTCCCAAAACAAACGCTCACCCTGCGTTTCATCCTTTTGTAATTTCTAGCTCAGTTGTAGCTAAAAAGGACAGCCACATACGTTCGCGGAGAGCAATGCATGGCTGATATTTGGAAACCACCCTGATGTCGGCATGCCTTTTATGGGATTGCTATTGTGTTTTCTTACACTAATCAACATGAACTGGCACGCACATGCAATTTACGAACAATAAGCATTCATCATTTGATACTCCTGGGATACGCACAAAATTGAGGGTCTGCGCATGTGTCATGAATCCCACAGTGTTTTTTCATAGGAACATTTATTGAGAACAAAAGTAAGAATTTAAAACTGGAGTATGCAATATTGCAGAACGGTCGCATTTGTTGTCAAAACATTTCAAAGTCATAACACCCCTTGGCCCTGCCCACAGAGAAAGAGACACCCCCCACCCCACTGCTTCCACAGTACTCGTCCGGAATGCGCATCCGAGTTTTCTAGTTACGATTGCAGGATTACAGACTGGTATAGCTAACGCTACAGTAAAAATGTCAGCTACAAGAGTCCAGGTAAATCTTTTCTGTTGTTGCAGAGTTGTTGCATCACACTGAGTTTGTGTAGTGTTAGTCTGAACCAGACATTATCTGGCTACAGCTGCCAGTCCTGGATTTCTCTCACAGCAGTTATTTCTATGACTGCTACTAAGCATGAGCATTCTCCAATATTTAAAAAAATAATAATTTGCATACTCCAGCTTTAAGAAGAGATTTGTGAATGGGGCCATTGGCTGCTAGCAGTCAAACCATCCCAGTGAAATTAATTTTGAACCGGCATCAACAGCCACTGAATACAGAAAACAGGGAAAAGAAAACCTATTCAAAATCTTGGCAAAAAGCTCAGTGATTGTCCCAGAATGTAGATGACGGAAAATGTTTAAGCAGATGAGTTCAGTGCTTCCCTTCTATCTGAGGCTTTCTGTGGTGTAGGCCGTAAATTGACTGCACCCTGATCTGTTACGTTTCCGAGCAGGGACTGGACTCAATTGCACGACTCACACACAAGGAATTCCAATGTTCCAATAATTTATTGCTTCGACCAATACTCCTGAAGCATCGGGAGATGGTTAGACAGAAACAGAAACCAGTAATGGATCAGCAGGGGATGAGCGGGAGTGGGAGAGGCCAGGGACTGGATAGTGGCAGGAATCTGGGCAGGTTGAGCAGAGGAGGAGCGGGGAGCGGGAGACGGGGCAGTGTGGAGTGGGCACGAACAGCTGCAGATTGGCAGAACTGGAGCACAGACAGGATATGCACAAACCGCTGCAGGCTGGAGGACTTGGAAAGCAGACCAGAGTTAATTGACAGCAAGGCAGGACTGGATAAACGGCTTGTTAACGCAGTTTCTAGCGAGAGTTAATTTAAGAAAGACAAGACGGAGCTAGATACAAAGACAAGATACGATACGAGATACGAGACAAGAACAGAGTATTACTACAATGAGACTTAACAAACTGGCACAGGAGAAAGAACACCGGGTGACTAAATACAAGAGTTAACAGGTATCAATTAAGTGCAGCGTGCGAATGTACTGTATGTGTGAGTGATTAGCGGAGCAGAGAGTGTGCAGAATGCATGCGGAGAGAAGGAAAGGGATAGGTGGACACAGAGCAATGGAACAGAGTTACACGAAAGGGAAAACCACGCCCAGCCTGCAGCACGAGGGGGAAACAAACAGGAATACAAACCAACACGATACGAGAGGAAACAGGTAAAACACGGGACACAACAGGACGGGAGTGAGAGCATCACATGATCACCACTTCAAAGGCCTCTTCACAGAGCTATAATAACCAATTCAAGTAGAGAAAGCACCGTTATATCAATACAGCATTTTAAGGTAAAGTACAACCTGTCAGGTCATCTGTTATGTTATATAATGATTGTTTAAATGTTTTTATCTGCCCTCCACAGTAGTATAAAAGACATTTTCATTCTCATAGATCTATACTGTCTAATCTAGAGATTACTTGGTCAATGGATACACTTCCTATAGTTCTTATTTTTAAAGAAAAATAGGACATTCGTCTACATTGTGAGTTACTTATTTTCTGCTCATGCTTTATGAAATATGATAGTTACCATGCCGGCAATTGGATTAAATTACTAATCTCTGTTTACCTCTCTATCATAAACACATCACACATTTCTGCCCACTGTTTGGTAGCATTAGGTAACCAATACCATTGTGTTGTGGCCTGTAGATCACTTGCGTTTTTATTCCACAAATCATTAATCGTTAATTCTACAAAAAGTCTCTATTCCATGTTAAATCTACATAAAACATCGCAGTGCATTAGCTTAACATCATAAGGTTTCAACAGAGGGAAACTATGTCAGTTCACAGTTGAACTTGTGAAATTGTGTCAAATCAACCACCGCGTACTGTTAAACTTAATTACTGTGATAATACGCGTCTGGCACCCAGAACATCATTAATAGAGCCATTGTAGTCCCCCTAGTCATCTCGCTGAGCTATGACAACCTCTAAGGATGAAGTTAAGAAAATACAATGCACATCTGGCAGAGTCATTTTGGTGGGAGTTATGAGAGATCAAGTGAGAAAAAAACACACATCCTAAGTAGCGTGGTTCAGACCGACCCTAAGGAATGCAGACAAGATAATTAAACTGAGGTTGTACAATCCTGATGATGATGATGATGATACAGTGCTTTTCACAAAAAGTCAGAACATTATACTTAAAAATGCATTTGTACCATTTCCTACGTGTGTCTTAAGAGGGTAAGTAATCCCTCAAAACAGGAAATGCATAATTAAGAAAAATGAACAAAACACACTGGGGACCCCCAGGACTGAGTTTAAAAACCATTGTAGACATGGCGTAATAGCTTAGAGCATTTAACCACATAGGAAAAACTACTACGTCTTGCATTCTCAAAACAAAAATCAACTACAAATAAAGAATGCATAATGTGCTGAAAACAGTCTGAGGCCTGAAACTACTGACCAAGGTAGAAGAATAAAAGCAAGCTAGGATTGATTATAGCCATATCACAATAGACAAGGTGAGGTTGTATTTAAAATGGAACAGCAGTCTGTCAGTGTGCAGCCGGCTTCTGACTACCCCTATTAATTAAACTGCTTCTTGCACTGTCAAGTAATAAATGTGTCAGGCAACAATAGTTGTTAAAACCCAAGTATTATTTTCTGTGAAAAATTATTTTAGTTTTTGTTTTATTATGTTGCTCCGGCAGTTTACATTCCCAATGGAAAGTGTGACTCGTTTTAGTTTAATGCTCCATTTTATTTATTTATTTATTTTTTGCATCAATGAGTATAATGAAGAGAATCTATGCATAGTACAATAAGGGCACTGAAAAGGGGCAGTTGCTTATTCTACTTCTGGGTTCATTGGTTGCTATCACACTAAAATTCACAAATACAGTTCTAACCCCCGTCAATTGTTCTCCATCTTCTCCTCCCTCCTCAGCAAATCTCCTCCTGCTCCTCAATCCTCGTTCACTGCCAACGACTTCGCAGATTTATTTGATGAGAAGATCGCAGACATCCGCAGCTTCTTCAGCCCCTCAGCCCCTCTCTCTATGCCCCCCCCCCCCCCCGTTTCCCCACTTCCCCTCCCCTCACGGACACTGTTTTGCATGTATCAAGTAATAGATTATTTAACTTAACTGACCTAATTTACCTTCCAAACAATTGTTAAAACCCAGCCTAAAATGGCAATAATCTGTGATGATTATTTAATATAACACAATAAAATTATTTGTAGTAGAAGTGTTTAGGTAATCAGAATGCACTCCTTCTGTATAAATACTTGTTTCAAATGATACATGAACGATATGCACGTTTCATGATCAATGACATTCATTTTTATAACAATAGGTAATTAATCATGCCCACCTCATCACACCACAACTAAAACCATGCCACATACCTGATTAAATGACACGTAATTGTTATACGGAAACTATATATATTCCATCTAGACTTGTTAGAACAGCCCAATACTAACGTGACCTGTTAAAGGGGCTATATGTAAGATTTTTACATGCATGAATCGTTTTCAATTGCTAATGTATGAACAGACTGTAACGTAACTAAAAAAATGAGACCTTCCCCGACTTTCTCCGTTGCATATAAGAGTCTAGGGGTTGATTTTTACATAAAGAATTCGGGTCGGGTTTGCCTTCCCTCTCTCTGCTGGCTGCAGTCACAGCACTGGCTGCAGTTCATTTAACGGCCACCGGTGTCAGTAATGAGAATAATTTCCTGAACGCTACATATAACCCCTTTAATTATGACAAAAGATCTTGGAATCTCTGAAATATTCTTTGAAAAGTAAGTGATATTGATATTTAAAAGTTAGTCTTTCTGCATTTCTAACAAACAACATGGTAGAAAAAAAAAAACTTTACGAAAATACATAGCCTATACATGTAAATGTTACTCCTGAAACGTAATTTGCACTATGACAGGTAACGAATGGTTTGTTTTTAAAATGTTAAAACTTCACTACGTTTGAAAAGAACTTTGAGATGCTCGAGAAAATGCTAAACTCTCCAGAAAATCTCTAAAGCAGGGGTCTTCAACCTTATCCCGCAAGGGCCGGTGTGGGTGCGGGCTTTTGTTCCAACCAAGCAGTTACACACGTGATTCTACTAATCAAGGTCCTTAGCAAAGACTCTAGTGATTGATTAGTAGAATCAGGTGTGTAACTGCTTGGTTGGAACAAAAGCCCGCACCCACACCGGCCCTTGCAGGATAAGGTTGAAGACCCCCTGCTCTAAAGGATTAAACACATTTCTTTTAAAAACATTACTAAAACAATTTTAGTTTTAATGTGTCCTGTTCTACACTGTGATTGTCATAGGCTCTTGTTTAAATGTATAGTGCTGATCTGGTGTCTGTATTTGACATTGAGTGAAGTTGTGATATGGACATGTGAAATATGTTCCTTGATCAACTAGTGATAACACAGACGTCTGCTTGCAAGCGTGGATAAGTGGAAATAATGTGCAATTTGATGACATAGTGCCACTATTTGATAGTCTAGAAAATCCCATTAGGTTGTGATGGTTATAAGGTTACACTGGTGAAGTTTTAAGATGCTACAAATCTAACATTTTCATCTGGTAACAGCTAACCAACTGCTGAACCACGCTAAAGTTTATTCATAAAGTTCTAGTTAAAAAAGATTTTTAAACATTCTTAGCACTTACATGAAAAACAGGAAGTTAAATAATACGGTGATGAGTATTGTATGTTTGGTTATATTTATTATAATGCAAACATCATGTGAAGTATTTATATTATATGATATATTATTGCTAAATTTATTTGTAGACTGATAAGAATCTGTGCAACTCATCACTTTGTATGTTAGCATGACAAAGCAGAAATGCTACTTGAAAATTTAACCAAACATGGCTCAATGCTGACATCTAGTGGTAACTTGTCATGAATACATGCCGAGTCTCCTCACGAGACCTGCTCGTGAACTACCATCGTGTCTGCTAAAAGTTATAGATCACTGCGATATGAGTTAATCTCCAGTTTGAAACGAAAGACAATATCCTGTAAATATTACAATGGTACTGGAGAAATCTGGGAAGAGCAGCCATTTACTAATTTATGATATTTTTTTTTCTTCTTTCTGTGAGGGAGAGATTAATTTGTGGGGTAATTATTGGACAATAGGGAGGAAAGAAAATACCTCTGATGTCACAACTTTGGTAATGGTGCAAGTGGAATGTAAGTACCCTGCACCACAGTATAATGTGGGAGGACATGGAGCCTATCTGTACTGTGTTGAGATAAGGACACTTTGTGCTCAAAAATCTTTTTAAAATTCCTCTCTTCTTCTCTGCATTTTATTTCTTCCCACCTCCTTCAAATGTCACAGTTGTTGGGTTATGTTAATTTGGGCACTCATGGAACACAAACAAGGAAGCAAAAACATACAAACGACCTTTGTTGCTAGGATACTGAATGAATAGTGTTTTTTTCCCCACCTGTGCCATTTTTCTGCAATGAAGCATTCCCTCCCTGGCACTCTTTGAGCTGATTGGCTTGGTTCCTGGAATTGAGGCCCGGTAAATGGATGATCAGTTTCCTGTTTAACTTGAGGGCACGCGTCGCTGACGCGCTGGCCCTTTAAGCCAGCTGAAGGATACTGTCACAGTCATTGCCTCTCCAGTCAGCTGAGAGTGCGCAGGGACAAACAAACAAAAAAAATTATCTGGGCCTTGGGCCTTGAAGATGAGCTAGGCCCGGATTCATAAAGTGTCTCAGTTTATGAGTGCTAATCTAGGCTACAGTTTCCTGTAAGATCAGGACCTGTATCCATAAAGCATCTCAGAGTAGGAGTGCTTTAAAATTCATATTCACAGAGGAAACCAGGGAGGCGACAAAACATTTACAAAATCAAAAAGGACAAAATCGCAGAATAATGAGACAAGTATAACTGTACAAAGTACAAAAAAAAGAACTGCTAATTTCCTTGCAAAAGCATATTAAGGGGCCTTTCTAAGAACGACCGCCTGCCTTCCTGTGTATCAAACATGTTTAATTAATGGCTACCCTTCACTTTGTACAGCAGCTTGGTCATAAAGCATTCAGCTCCCCTAGTGCTCCCACGTGGATGTGTGTGGACTGTTTTTATAGCCTGCCGGCAGCTGGATCAAATTAAGTCAGGCTGACCTCACTTTCTGACCTTTACTCCTGTGCACTTTTCTAGGGCGTTCAACCTCCTCAGGAACGTTCTTACCTTAAAAGGAGGAGCTTATAAATACATAAACTTATAAATTAACTCAGGAAAGAATTTGGACTGTCACATATCAACATAAGAAATCATTTATGAAACCTGCGTGGAAGTATCTGTACTGGCAGCACAAAGTATACATGATGTAACGTTACGTACAGTTGCGTGCAATTTAAAAATAGCATTTTAGGGACCTTTGGCACAATATATTTCATGCTGTGTGCAAATGTTCAGACAGACAAACACAAACATTTATAGCCAAATGAGTCTCTCTCTCTCTCTCTCACACACCAGATCATGTACGTGTGAGAGATTATAGCATGGATATTTGCTAGTAATACCAAGAACATTGGGCCTCATTCACCAACCATTCTATAAACAAATAATTTTTTTAAGACTCTAAAATGTTTTTATGAACATTCCGGCATTCACCAACAGTTTCTTATTTGGGATTTTTTCTTTCGGTAGAACAGAACCTCAGAACGCAAACAGCAGTTAATCCCGAAATGTTTGGAAAAAAAACGTTGCAAAAAAGAAAGTCTTCAGAACAAATTTGTCCGTAGAGTGATTGGTGAATAGGGCCCATTGTATTTAGAGATTGCACACGTGTAAATGGAGGTCTCATTGTTGAGGTGTCATTTGAGGCATTGCAGTTTATATCCACAACAGGATGTGTTTGCAGGAAGCCTAAATTAGTGAACAAAATGTTCTGAAATAAAACAATTAGTGGAAACTACATTTAAGAATAACCTGCAATCATATCTTCCTCATGGGGTAAGGCTTCACACAATATGCCGTACACACGAGTGATTCCCATAAAAGCCTAGTGCACACTGTGAATGGGAGTCAGTAGCCAGGGATGGGCAAAAATTCACAAAAATTTATTTTCCAAACACACCCCAAAAAGGTAACTATAAAATGCAATAAAAATGGTGGAGACATTTGTTGCTTTGCAAATATAAAAAATGCATTTGAAATCTGCAAACATCACAGTAACTGATTTGACATCAGTGATTTAAGCCATTGATTCTGAAAACTTGAAACCTCCCTCAGCTGGACACAGCTGTTTCCCTTGTGAATGACCCAGAGCTCTTAACAGTATTAGTTTAACTTTGTAACTTGGTGCTGCTTAAACATTGAACCTCTTGCTTTGTCCAGTTTGTATAATACATTTCGATGACTGTCACTTTTCTGGATTAAATTAACTGCAAAAAAAAGCATATTCAGCACGGTAAAGTGAGTATTTTATGTTAAAATATATTTCCTATAACGGGAAAGTTAATTTAAGCTGTACAGTTGTTCTATAATACATCATCACTGCATAATATTAACCCGGCTATTGACTTTTTTGACAGTGCTTTGTAGACTTCAGAAGGACAAATGTGTGTCTCAACAAAAATCTTTATCGTGATTCCCATTGAATTCAGCACTTAGACTTAGTTTGGTTTCTCATTCAATGTATCTATTTATTTCTCCAAGCAAGTATTATTTTCTACTCAGTACCAGGTGATGTACAAATATAGCAGAGTGACTGGTATACGTAAATATGAAAAAACAAACATTTTCTTGTTGCCAAATTATTTACTATTATTATTATTATTCGATTGAATGCAACCACAACGATAGCTGACTGAGCAGATCCCAGCTTGATAGGTGGTGATCAGGTCCTGGGGTGTTCATCAGGAATGCCTGTTGCATTCTGAAGGGTTCTTGTGCAGGCACGAGGAACCACCCATCCCTAATAACACAAAGCCTGCGGCTTTTCACCCAACCTGCTGACTTAATGGTTAAATTGGCATTGCTAATTTTGCACATGTTGTCTCACCATCCAGTAATTTTGGGTTTAGAATTGTACAGCCACCCATCCCAGGCTGTACACAGTCAACGACACCTTGCTTATGAAATGGAGAGCCGTGGACAGCTGTGGGTGGCTGTAAAATTTGAAACTCGGTGCGATCTTTATTTTGTTGTTGTTTTACAAAACAAAGTTGTTTTACTTCCCTTCACATTCCATTAATTAATTAATTCCATTAATTAAAACTTAAAAAGCATCCTACCAAAGTAAGAAAATGAAGACTAGAGGACTATTATATCCTCATCAGCATCAGTCAAAATGTTATTTAGAAGAAGAGCTGGAATTAATAATTCTAATTTACTGGCTATTGTCTATGGCATTAAAATTTTTTTTGGAATGTGTAAAGCGGTCACAATAGTCTGTTTGCACGCATATAATATGTGTGGGTGGGGGGACGTTTGCCTACAAATGCCCTATTTGTGTTTCAAAATGGACGTCCTTAAATTCAGCTAACATTTAAAGCAGCGGGAGTAACGGCTGGCTTCTTGTCTGGAATGCTTTACTTACATTTCTGTGTTTGACAAAAGCTGTGGACTTGTGTATGCAAGAAAATAACTGATTTTAAGCACCGAGATTAATATAAACAATTCAACCATTTACAAATAGAATGGGAGAAACAGGATTTGTTTTGAAAAAAAAAAAAAAAATGATAAGAAGTGCAATTTATACACTTTAAAGTTGGGAAAGGTGTTGGTTCTCCAACCGATTAGCAAATCGGTCCATAACCTCTTATGGAACAGGTATTGGAACAATACATACAAAATGTATTGCCTAATTATCAGTGGTACAAACCCCTACAGTGAGGGGGGTCCGGTGGCTCTGTTATGCTGTGGGGGGCATTTTCCTGGCATGGTTTGGGTCCACTTGTCCCCTTAGAGGGAAGGGTCACTGCAAGTCAATACAAAGTTATTCTGAGTGATCACCTTTATCCTATGATGAAACATTTCTATTCTGATGGGAGTGGTCTCTTCCAAGGAGGAGCATGCCCCCATCCATACACAGGGCACAAGGGGTCACTGAATGGTTTGATGAGTATGAAAATTATGTGAATCATATGCCATCGCCTTCGCAGTCACCAGATCTCAACCCAATTGAACACCTCCAAAATTTGGAGATTTTGGACCGATGTGTTAGACAGCGCTCTCCACCACCATCATCAAAACATCAAATGAGGGAATATCTTTTGGAAGAATGGTGTTCCATCCCTCCAGTAGAGTTCCAGAGACTAGAATCTATGCGAGACTAGAGGTAGAATCTATGCCAAGGTGCATTGAAGCTGTTCTGGCGGCTCCTTGGTGGCCCAACACCTTACTAAGACACTTACTAAGTTTATGTCAGTTTTTCATTTAATTTGTCACCCATCTGTATTATCTGTATCCATGTTATAAGGGTTGCTCACCTCTTTTTGTATTATTTACACCTTTTAAAGTAACCTACTCCTCCACCATTTTATTGTTTTCAAGTCTGTTATTGTACACCCTACACTACACAGTCCATGCTATGTACTGTATATTGAGCTACCTTATTGACCTGGTCTGCCTTGTAAAAGACTGTGTATCCCAATGGAACTGCCTGGGTAAAATAAATGAATAAATAAATAAAGTATTACAGAGGTATTTTGTATTTAACAAAAAGTCAAATTTTGTATTTTTCTCCTGTGTGGTTGTGCCATTTAGTATTTGATATTTCTAGGAGCAGAGCACCCAATACAAACTTTTGTTGAAGGGTACACAAGAAGGGCTAGACTGCATAGAAAGAAAAGATCCTTAAACCTTTAAACGGTACCACATAGAAAACTAAAACCAGTTGAGCAGATTGTAAAAGTACTAAGAAAACTATAATCAAAATGGTGGGAACAGTGATAGACATACATATATAAACCAAAAAAAAGGTGGGAAACCTGTGTTACATATATAAATATATACATGAAAATGTATTTACATTTCATTTTACATTTAGCATATACAATACATATCTCAAACATATACATTTGAAGTAGTGCCCATCATAGGGGAGAGGAAATGTCTATATCTACATTTATATATATATATATATATATATATAAATATATCTACATTTGATTCAAGGCCCAGACCAGTCAAGATCCAAAATGATAAATGCTGTAATGAAATGATCAGCTATTCTTTTGCTTTTTCCAGCACTGGACATGCACTGAAATGTGTCTTTTTGTGTCACAGTCTACACTCGTCATGCCAAGCCAAGAAACACAGCCCATTGGTGACGTGCTGAACCAGGGAAGTTATGTTCCTTCCATCTGAACTGACGCACTCCTAATGCAACAGAATTGTTATTTCTGAATTTTTATGTGGTCAAAGACTCTTTGTGGTTGTCGTGTTGCGGAGCTGAATCGGAACATCAGAATAGATATTCAGCTTAATCTCCTAGTTAACAAGACTGAGTTTCTGAAAATCTCCAAGTAATTCTAGATGGAGTTTTTAAAAAAGAATATCATTTTGTGCAGAAACATGTTTTCAACTTGCTTATACTTGCATCACCTTCTGAAGTGCGGGCAAACAGGAGATGTATTGCGTCTTTGAAAAGGTAATTTGAAAGAAATTAGATGGGTTCAGCTATTTCTATGGCTCAGACAACTTTGATTGTTTTGAAAAGTTCCCTATAAACAAGCTGACGCCCACGGAGGCACCTATACCATGATCTCATTGTCTCCTGAGATGTGGAGGCCATTGTGTGCAGCAGCAGTGTGGGGACTCACTGTAAGGAGTGGCCACACAGTAAGTCCCATATTCCAGCCAGCTGGAAACCATTGCCAAATGGATTAGGCCAGTGAAAACATCTGATTTTCTTGTTCAAAAAACGAATGAAGAAGCATATTGTTGGTTTGTGAAAGTAGCGCTTGATTGTAGGTAATAGCTTACATTTTTGCAGTAGAATATTGTTCTTCTCAATATTGAACATGCTGTTATCACCAGAGGTTATATTCCTGGTTGTATAAATTAATTACAGATGCTAAAATTGGTGTCTCAGTATATACTGTATGACTAGTAGATTGTAGTGATTCGTTGCACAAAAAAGTCGTCACACTTTCAGGCCATGGCATTACCAAAACAGTGTGTGTGTGTGTGTGTGTGTGTGTGTGTGTGTGTGTGTGTGTGTGTGTGTGTGTGTGTGTGTGTGTGTGTGTGTGTGTCAGCTGCTCATGTTGGTCTCATCATGGACTCCCTTGCATAGTCAGCTAATTAAATACATAACCATGGAATTGTGCTGCTAATGTCTATGCAGACTTGGGTCGTGCTTGTGTTGAGCATCTTTAACAACTGAGCCACTCAGAAGCCCAGTGACGTGTTTTTTTTCAGTACACTACATGAAAACATGCTTATTGCACATAGACCAAATTTTATTGCTGTTGGCCTACTCCCTCTACTTGAGAAATCATCATAAGAAAATTCTGTCATTTATTTCAGAGTGCAGTTTTTCATCTTGCTAAGAATTCTCAAAAGTAGTGAGCCCTGGTTAAATTTTCCCAGCCTACTTTACAGAGCAGGGAAGAGAGTGTTCAAGTTTGAGCCAAAGAATGTGGTCAGGTGGCAAAGGGTGTGACTGAGAGCCACGGTTTGAGAAGTGTTCTGCAGCAGATGTGCTTCTTACCTAACCCTTCTGTCTTTCCTTCAAGTACATTTCCTGTAGGCTACGGTTATTGACAACGTCAGTGAAAATGCAAGAGCAATAAATGTGTGCTTTGCCTGCTGGGAAACTCTAAATCACAAACCCACCAGCAGTGGCATCACTCAACAAGCCTCTGCACACACTGTGCATACTCTGTGCTCATCAGGAAAATGATTTATGGGTTATCATTTGTGTGTCTCCTTAAGCAATGTGGTAAATACTCTGTGCTGTCATTTTCCTCAGAGAGACATAAAAAAGTCAACAAACAAAAAAATATGAGTTTAATACTGTATGTGTTAGCACTTGCGTGTAAATGAAACGTAAGGACAACTAAGTCAAGTATACAGAGAATACAATTCAGAGAAGTTGATTGAATCCAAGCCTACTCATATCCTTTTTGGCGGGTTGGTTTATTGTAAGGAATGAGAAATAGGCTATAGGCTACTACAGGCATCCGTGGTAAGCAAACAGTACAAGAGTTAATGCCCGAAAATAAAATAATTTTTAAATAATAGTTTAAAGAATGTTTCTTTCGAATTGATACCCTGATGAAAGCATAGCCAGTGGTATACTTTCTGAGCATGGGTGATTTTGGAATCGGCTCCCATAATAACGGATTCTAGTAGCCTAAACCGCGCACATATTTTAAACATGCAACTAAAGCCTTTCTAAAAGAAAGAAGTCTAGAAAACAAAACTTTATTAGGCAAAAACATGTCTGACATGTCAATTCCAGCGGTCTCAAGTAAATAGGCGAATTTAGTCAATGTAGGCTTGGCTACTTTAGGAAAATATCCTAGCCTGCGTTGCGCAACTTTTATGCATATGTCAGCTGTGAAAAATTCTATAAGTTTCGTGGCATTAACGTAGTTTTACTGCCTGTGAAAATATTAAATGAAACAAGGAGTCACTTGCGTGTCAATGATAATAATTCATTTGCAGCGGCAAATTCAGACTATTTAATATTTCTCTTAGCAACAGCTGCTCCCCTTTGTGCCGCCCCGCCTATATCCGAGAGCTTTCTCCAGTTCTAGAAAGCTGAGGATTCCGAGACATCACCGTAACCCTTGTATAGCCTACTCCCAAGGAGTTTCTACGAAGCACTCAGTTATAACGCTAACACAGTAAATATGCAATTTTGCATTTTGCGGTGACGAACAATGGAAACAGTAGGCTACAGTGGTTTTTCAGTAGGCTGTTGACTGGATTCTCAAATACTTATCCACTACCCTTTTATTTCTGTTATTGATTATGATGTAGCCTATTGTTGTTGTTGTAGCCATTAATATGGATTAGGTTTTTTTGCTTTCAAGAAAAACATTCAGATACGTCTGCTGGAGTTTATTTTCAACTGTTATCGTGTTCACCTTCGGAAAGTTCTTATGCGGATACTTGCCGACATGATGGGGGAATCCGTTTTCTTCGACAGGCGAATTTCTTACCTTGTAAGTTGTCTTTATTTAGGCTACCTCTTTGTCCTTTGTTAATGTGAACTAGTCATTGTCTACTGTTTTCTTCTTCTTATTATTATTATTATTATTATTATTAGGCTATGAATATTATTATTATTATTAGTAGTAGTAGTAGAGTATTATCTTAAATATGTATCAATCTCAAATCAATATGATTGCTCATATTATTAAAACTTCATGAGACTGCAAATCATGTTGACAAGAAAGATTATAGAAAAATGAGATCACCAGCTTAACTGAAGAAGGGGAGACCACTGTAGTGCCTTTTACTGCAACATAACCTGTAGCAAACTGTTGCCTATATGCAGTTTACCACAAGCTACAATAAACTACAATCTCAAAATTAAGCATCACTGGCTAATATAACAGTTACAATAAAACTGAATAGTGGTATATTGTGTTTGCCAATTTCTACTTACTGTATTGTATTTGTGGGAAAGGGTCTGTATATTGGAATTTATTTAATGTATATTTAAAAATATCGTGCATTTGGTGGGGGTCAAAGGTAATACAGCCTCATTGCCAATAAACCTCTTCCCTTATTGGTATTGCCTACGTGGATGGGTACCCCAACATGACATAGTGGCCATTGTGTTTTCCCCCCTCCCTTTATTTATTTTTCTCCCTGATTTGGAATGACCAGTTACCTCTTGAGTTACTGCTACAGGTAACCGCCAAAAGAACCACATAAAGTCACATGATTGCTGGGTTTTTGGATGGTGGTGGAAAACCCTGTCTCAGGCATGACTCAAAAATTCCCCATCCATGTTCGTTTGGTTTGAGATCTGGCGACTTGAGGCAGCTATGGCATATGATTTACATCGGTTTCATGCACATCAAATCATTCATTGACCACTCGTGCCCTTTGGATGGGGGCATTGTCTTCCTGGAAGAGATCACTCCCATCAGGATCAAAATGCTTCACCATATTAGTATGAATGTGATCACTGAAAAATACTTAGTTTTTTACTGCCATTTACAGAAAGGTAGAGGGTACCAGGCTGTGTAAGGCTTTGCAAGGGAGCAGGAGGATTAGAATCGAATGCAGTAGTGGACCAGTAGCCAATGTAGCTGAATAAGACTGCGTGCAATGTGGTCAGAGGGTTTGGTGTATGTGAGAATTCGTGCAGCAGAGTTTTGGATGATTTGCAGTTTATTTGATAAGTTTGAAGGGGAGTCCTGGGAGTATACCATTGCAATAGCCTAGTTGATAGGTGACAAATGCATGGATCAACGTTTCAGCCCTGGAGGGAGAAAGTGAGGGGTGGAGTCGGGAGATGCTGTGGAGGTGAAGAACTGCAGTGCGTGAAATGTTCTTTAAATGTTTTAACTTTATTGACGTTGAGTTTTAGGAAGTTGGTAGCCATCCAGGCCTCGATGTCATGGAGGCAGCTGATGAGGGAGGTGAGCGGCAGAGGAGCATTCGATTTGGATGATACTTATAATTATGTATTGTCTGCGTTGCAGTGGAAATTGATGTTATGGAGCCACATGACTCAGCCAAGGGGAAGGAGATAGATAATGAATAGGAATGGGGCCTGCACTGACCCTTGGGGGACACCCTGTGTAACTGCAGCCAGCCCGCACTTACAAACTCCATAGTCGGCAGTTGTCACAAATCATATGCTAATAAAGACAAAAAATGGAGTTTGTTGTTTTCACTCATAGTTTGGTTACAGAAGCAATGAATGTCTGAGTTGAGCAAAATCTTGGCACCAGTGCCATGGTCTGCATGAAGGGATTAACTGTTAGTCTGTTGTAACTGATCTTATACACAAGTAGAGTACTGTGATTCAGGTTCTTTTTTGACAGTGCCAAATTGTATCTCATGGAAACCACTATAGCTTATTGGACTAATAGTTGATGTGGTTTAGTTATTGTTTATGTATCTATCCAATGTTTCTGTTAATGTGGTGACACACATGTTGTAAGCTATTTTTATATCTCAGACATATAATTCAGCATTATTTTTGTGGACATTTAAATTCCTGCCAGTTTAATCTGTTCCATAATGGTTGCAGGATGTTATTGTAACTACAGTACGGGTCCAGACAGATGATAGGGCCATTGGGCCTAAAAGAATAAAGATGACAACAGGAGCTAGCCATTGACTATCAAACCGATTAACTCAACCACTTCACAGGAGAGGTGAAAAACATTACAAAATTACTATTGATAGGGAGGGAGGACACACAAAAATGTAGCGAGGTGCAGACTAATGGAGAGCAATGATGAAAAGGGAGGAGAATCGCACACTATAATGCTCACAAACAATTTATTACAAAAATAACTGTTTTGACGCACAATGTCTTCCTCAGGGTGTGTGACTATCCACCCTTTTCAAAATTGTGTTAATACCACACTCGCATTCCCGAAGATCCAATCTACCATTCACCAAAATTTCAAAATTCAAATCGTTATGTACATATGTGAAATCTTGTTAAATATTGGGACTAGTTAGTCCTCCAGTCCAGACATAAGAAATACATTTGACTCACTGTAAATGTTGGAGTTACAAGCAAAACTTTAGCGTGTTCAAACATGTCCGTCATTTAAGATGGAGATGGTACGTCATCATACGTCTCTGTGATGACACGTTGAAATATAACATAATACTTTAGCGTGTTCAAACATGTCAGTCATTTATATGGTTTTAAAGATGGAGATCATATATCATCAGTCTCTGTGATGACAAGTTGAAATATAAGATGATATTGGTGCTATTGATTTTTTGTAGGAATTGCTATATTACCTGCTCCTCTGCTTAGGCATATTGACAAGAGCTGGCAGGGAAGGCACCATGTGACAGACAGAAGAACCCATTTCTTGATCTTGTCTTTCATTCCTGGGAGGACCACCCAGATTGATGTTACGGGGGTATGTCCGAGCACTAGTGCATCACTGTGGGCAAGTGGCATGTTTTGAAAAGCCCGCTGATCGATGAAGTGGTTCAGTTGCAGTTCATCAGCGACATCTGCGCCAATGCGCCGCTCGCCTTGCATGCATCGATCGCACGTCTTAGATCGCTATCCGTCTTTGTGGTTCAAACAGTGGTGATATGTGGTTTCCTGCCCTCGGGGGCAGAAGGCAGTGAGGTTTCCATTGTCTGCTCTCTATTCCGCTAACTGCGCAGACGTGCTCAGAATTCCGTTGTTCGAGGTGGAGATTAATGATTTAATGGGTTTTCTGCAGTAAGACTCCAGTTCTTTAATCGGCGAGTCATCTGGTTTACACAAGCTTCTGAGCATTGTTGAATTATTTTTCTTTTTCTTCCCTAGCTTACAGTCCTTATAGATGTAATATAGCATGAGGGATTTTCAAATACCGAATTAGTGTTGTGAGAACTGAATGTGTTTTGTGTGGATATCAGGAGTAGTCCCCTCCAGAGGCAGCTCTGTTTGCCTGTGGACAAGCCTCTTTCTGTACGTCTTAGGGGATGATTTGAGTCTCTTTCGTTGGAGCCACGTTGAGCCTGTCTCTGCAAAGCATCAGCATATGATGGTCCTCATAATCTCTCTGAAACTCAAGACTGATTCATATGGAAGTGTAAATAGTAAGAGTCTCCTACTGGTTATTAAGCACACAAAGCTCAACCCTGGATTGTCTGCCATACATTATTACAACTAAGAACATAATAATACATAATGAGGGGAACAGCCTTAGGCTTTCCATTTACCTACAGATTAGAGTATCCAGTATTTCGTAAAGCTAGGATTTGAGTACCCTGAAGAGCCTGTGTCAATATTGATTTGCTACTGACGGTTTCTCAATGCAGTACAATAGAGTTGTGTTATATGTTATCTCTTGAGGTTAATGTAACAGCTCTTGATAGAGAATAAACCCTGGGCAAGTAATGATTCCCCATGAAGTTTAAAATTCAATATTCTTGGTAGGTCAAGGGAGATAATTCTTTGAATTGAGAGACAAATGACAGTACAGAGACAAAAAAAAAAACACTGTTACGACTGAACAGTGTATTTCAAGTACAAGTTAATAGGTTAGACTGAGTTAAGTGAACTTACCTGCTTTGCAAAACAAAATACAGTATTTCCGGGAAGCCTTGAGCATTTGAATGGATGACTAAAGGAACCGTACCACAATGTAGATAGCTGTTTGGTTGCATTTGTCATTTGACAATGGGTTACATAACACAAATGACTTAACTCTTATTTACTTTGGCCCTCCAGAGGCAATTTCCACCTAGTTTCTCCTAGTTTTATTTAAATGTCAATATCTCAAAAGATATATTCCCTACACATCCATAGTTTAACATTCGAATTGAAGAAGAAGCTGTATCATTCAGAAATTTGCAACAGAATACATTTATTTCAGAATAGTCACATACAGTATATACGTAATAGCCATAACATACGAGCAGAATAAAGAGCAGAATAAAGAATGCCATTATGAATTTTAGTCGCCTGCAGCAAGGTTAATCATGGGCTTTTTGCCATGTCTGTCACGGGGATCACGCTGTACTGTTTGTGCACTAAGGTGTGCAAGGAGGTTTAGGCACATACATATTTTTATACTGGACCTACAGGGATCATCTGTGGTTTTAAACTCTACCGTGTAGAGTTATCAGATCAGTAAATAACAGTGTGACTGTGCCACAGTGAACAGTTATAACAATATTTTTTGGCGAACACATTTGCAGTTTATGGCGTCAGTAGAGTCATGGAACAAAGTTAGATTCTACCTCATGTGTGACATGCAGGCATTTCTTTATTCATGAATATCATGCCATTGTTTTCAGGGTAATCTGCAATAGATGCATTTCATTTCTGGGTTTCACATAATGTTATACTGTAATCACAACACCAATTTGGAGACCAAAATTCTTCAACAATTACTATATCTGCTGTGCTGTGGGTGGCGACAGCCGAAGAGGAAAGACAGGATTAAACTTTTTTGTTACAACGAGTGGCTGGCAGCAATACAGACTCCAACAAATCATTCAATACTGTGCAGTGAGAACTAACTAGAAGTGGCAAGCTTACTTGCAATAGGGCTCACTGCACAGTCTGAAATTATTTGATGGGAGTCCAAGCTATGCACCAGCATCTTCTATGTGCAGACAGGGTTGCCAGGTCCTGCTGAAATTTTCAGGCCAAAATTAGCTCAAAACCCGCCCCAAATGTCCTAAAACTAGCCCAAATATAATTATGTTCCATTTAGGTGTTTTAAAGGGGAACTTCAGTTTTTATGTTTGTGTTCTATACTGGCTAGCTGTGACCAGAGCCATACATTCTGGCTATAACCATTAGTTTCCATTAGCATTGCTACAAAATGCAAACAAGCTTACAGTGGACGTTTCTCAAGAACCTTGGGAAGTGCGATATCGAACCCAAATATAAAAAAACGGAAGTATTCCTTTAATAATAACATTCCTCTCTAATGTTACGGCATTCTCTCTCCTTTGTTTGTAACGTAGCTAGCTAGAATTACATACTTTTGTAGGATTTTAAACAGTCAGTTGTGTATTTAAAAAAAAAAAAAACAGTCAGAGTCAGGCTGGGGTCGGATCGGACACCAATATACAGAATACATGTCGGGCTCGAGTATAGGGTCGGGTACTATTCTCTCAGGCTCTGTTCGGTTTCGGACAGAAATGTCCAGCCCGAAACGCGCTCTAACTCTCAGTAAAATCATTACCTCTCTTCTACTACCTTGTGGCAGGTATATCATTCTCGTTAAACCATTAATGCATGCTTCTATAATGCATCTTTGCTCTAAAGTAGCAGATACAGCATACACTCGTGTGTTGGATAATGGGTGAGGTGATCACACTTGTGGATTTTACCAGCATTTGAAAAACTATAAGTAGGAAGGAAGGCCTTCATTGAGGTCATACCCACAAATTGCATCATAAAGGCACAACGTGCATGTGGGAAGATTGGTGCTGGAATAGCACCACAGTTTTCAGCATGAGTAGGCCTCTCTTTCAGCAAGAGGCCGTGAACCAAGCCAGTGTGATGATCTGAAACTTAAGTGAGAACATATCTAACTTTCTGGACATTTGAAGAATGAGATGATCAAACAGATGTAGGATCACATGCAAACATCCACACGTATGCACACATACACAAAAATTAAAACATACTGTATGTACGTATGTACCGTGTGTGTGTGTGTGTGTGTGTGTGTTTGTGCGTGCATGTGTGTGTGTGTGTGTGTGTGTCTGAATAACCTATATGTATGCCTACTGGCATTATTACCCATTTCTTCTCACAACACGCATCTGTGAGAAGCAAATACCAAAAAGAGTAATAATAGGACTGCTGACTGAAGCATAGAAAAATCTTGGGGGGAAAGGGGACTTGGTCTATTTGCTGGTTGCCAAGTAACTACATTTCAACAAACGCATAAAAAAGATGAGAACTGGCATTTGAGCAGCTGGTTATTTCAACACCAGCGAGTATTCAGAGTACTATTACTGGAATAGCACATTGAACCACGCCCCTCACAAGACAGAGGACACAGAGAGGACACTGCTCAGAGACAATGTGTAAAGGACCATGCATCTGGCTCTGTTCTAAATTAATTAAACTAATGCCTGTAATTACCTATAAGAAATTATACATTATCCTGGAAGCAAAGGTACCTTTCCAACAATAATGACATCCAGCACATAAGAATTGTGTAATTGGTTCATGTCCATCAAATGCTTCCTGAAGAGAACACTTTTATCGGGTCAAATGTGCAAATATATTGTAATAATTTTTTTTTTTTTTTTGCTATGTTTGTCTGTACATTCTGTGCTAGCCTATGCCTGTGCTATGTTTGGTCCTGCCATTTAATGTTTTACCAATTGAAGACCCTGGTGCTAAAAGTAATGAAGTCACGAAATGTCTATTTTGAGAAAATCAAATCCGAAAATATCATTGACCCATGAAATCAGCCATAACCTGTTGTTTCCATAGTGGAGAAAAGAGACTTAGGCACCTTTTCTGTTAACAATATGTATAGGGTGAACTTAGCTAAACAAATACAACATGTTTCTATGCTCAACTTGAATTGTCTAAAAATGCGACTTCAGTAATTTTAGTACCCAGGCTTCAATTTTAATAATTAAATTCATCCACAAGAAAAAAATCTCAAATGAGACGGCGAAAAGGTACTGTAATATCAATGAGAACAGTCATAATGTCGGTGAGAAATTTGTCCCATCAACGGAAAGACCCAAGATTTATCAGAACAATCGAGAGATTGAAGATATAGGCTGGATGTAGTTTTCCCAGTAGACAATGACCTCAATGTGAACAGAACCGGTGCCACACAACTCCTCTCAAGTTACAATAAAAATAGAGCGGTTGGCGACAAGACACAAGTACCGCCAGGCATTGTGGGTGTAGAGTAGGTTCAAAACCACAGGCCTTGCACAGGACGTGCAGCTTTAGTCCCGCAGTGCCCAGGATGTTATCATAAACAAACCACATCCTGAAACTAACTAAACGTTCCTGCATTCCCTTCACCTTAATAGTGACTTATGTTGGCAGATCGCTGATAGCGTTTGATATTCCCCCGAATAAACAGCTTATTTGTCTTGTTGTGTTTATATCGGGCTGACATGTTTCCTCTTGAGTTTTTAAGGAGGTTATGCGGATTAAAGTGACTGTTTGGTAACACCTCTTATTTCCCCCCTCCGCGCGTGATAAAACACTTGAGGCATTTGTGCCCTGAAATGATAGCCGTCTCTAGTGCTTATTTCTAAAAGATCGTGAACGCGCTCTACGTGGTACGTTTGGAGATTACTGATTGCCATCCGGAGAGATCACACAAGCTTTGTTGAGGCGCAGAGAGATGGGAAGAGCTTGCATAAGTATCGGAACTCATGCTGGCAGAAGTGCTTTGGGGAAAGCAGGCGTCCGTAATCTTTATATATTGCAACCTAGCAAAATGGTTAGTGTTAAATCAACCGTGGTACATGGTCGGTACATTTTACTTTGACAAAGTGAACATGTTTTGTTAAAAAGAAAGATGCTAAATATTGTAAAACAGCCGTATCATCATCAAGTTATCCTGTGTTTGCTTGTAGGTCTTGAAAGGACCAAGCATCTGCCTGTATATGGTCAACTGACACAATACTGTATTATTGCATATATGCTTTTATTACAATGCATGAAGCTGTTCCCATTTAAATCCCAGGACCTTTGCCATGCACTACGATATATTGTCATAGACCAATTTTCTAAATTGGACAGAAATCGCCCGTTTTTGCTTGATTGGGGCACTGAAAGACCAGTGATTTAGAAAGGACAGTCATTATACGTGAGAGGGGTGTCTGACTTTAGTCACCTGGAGACTTGTGTAATTGATGGGGGGGATTAGTCCTGATACGTGTGCATTCTGACAATATGCATAACATAATGACAGTTGCATGCAAAACAAACATGGATTGCCAGGTGGAATGAGTGATTCTTGATGAGGTGCCTGCTCACACCATAGATTGAAATTTGCAGTCAATTGAGTTACAGTCGCTCACCTATTTGAACTAATGCGCAGACAACACAATCCAGGGGCCACGTGTATAAACAGTGCTGAGCAGAAAAATGCCCTCAGAAAGCTGCATAAGGGAGGTTCCATGCAAAAATTCAGATGTATAAAATAATATGTGCTGTGTGAATCTGCGTTCCTCTACACGCGCTGGACGCCATGCTTCCGCAATGTTTGGAGTCGGTGTGATATGACGGCACCGTGATCGAAAAGCAGAGGGAGTATGGGTATGGAGGGGTATGGAAGGGGGAAATGTCAGGTTTATTCCTTTGAATTGTCATGTGGTACTGTTTCCATGGCAACCTAGAAAATAAAAATACTCATTAAAATAAGTAATTTTAAATACTTACAGACTGCACTGTACATTTTAGTAATTCGATTTCACAAGACCATTAGTTTGTTGCGGGTAATTAATCCCATGTAAGGCATGACATTACATTTACATTTTAGTCATTTGGCAGACGCTCTTATCCAGAGCATAGAACAAGGTATAGTAACACATGTTCACACACACACGCGCACACACACATACACACACGCACACACACACACACACACACACACACACACACACACGCATACACACACACACACACGCACACGCACACATATTTCATCGTGCTATTCCGCCATCCAGTGGCCCTGATGCCATAAAGCAGTGCTCTCAAACAAAGACAGTTCAGCTGGGTGTCTCGCCCAAACACAAAATGTTCAAAAAAAAGTCCCTGGATCAGTAGAATAAATGAAAGTGGCCATTGCAAGGAATAGTGATATGTATGCATGTGTGTGTGTGTGTGTGTGTGTGTGTGTGTGTGTGTGTGTGTGTGTGTGTGTGTGTGTATTTGTGCTCTGAACAGGGTGACTGCACGTGGAACAGCATGTCTGGACGAAGCGTGCAGCTAAAGCCCGTTCCAGTTCAGTGCCTCTCAGAGCTGGAGCGTGTGCGACTGCAGGAGGTGGCCTTCAATCGGCTGCACCAGGACTATGACCTGGGTTGCCAGATCACCATCCCCAGAGGTACTGTACGCAGGCTTATATGCAGTTATATGCACCCTGTTCATTTATAAAATGGCCTTCCATCAGCTACACCCAGCCTATGACCTGGGTGGTATTCTACACGGGGCTTGAATACTATACTCATTCATCCAGTCACCTTTCCAATTCTTTCCAATCATACAGAATAAAGACAAAGAATACTTTATAGAGGAAAGGCCAGTGGAGCAAAAACCATTGGCCACTGACCACAGTGATGTGAATTAAGATGTGAACATCCGCTACCAAACGTGTCACCCTTTGAGAAGCAATAACTGTATGTCAACAGGCGAATCACGTTGCCTACAGTGGCCGCGTTGCCTACGAAACCCAACAGATTGTTTTATTTGCTTCCCCTGTAAATGCTGCACTTTCACAATTTACATGGGAGTACAGTAACCTGCGTTTCAACTAGTGACACTCCCCAATTTTTTATTTTTTTTATTTTATTTATTTTATTTATTATTATTTTTTAATTATTTTTTTTTTTACATTTTTTTTTTTTAGTGGCTAATGTTCAGTATGTTTGGATTTTGCGCAGTTTGTCATAGCTCGAGCAGTAGTAAATAGCAGCTGGTGTGGATGTTGATGTTGGAGAGGCGCCGGGGGAGTGGGTGGGTGGGTGGGCGACTGAGTTCACGCTCTGGACACTGACGGATATTGTTTCGTTCCCGCCTCCGCCGGCGCTGATGCAGCAGGGGAGAGGAAGGAGGAGACGCCAGCCGTCTCTCAGCCCTGAGGTTCTCATCCTTTTGTTTTGGGTTTTTTTTTCTACAAAAGTTCCTACCCAGGTCAGTCCATCAGGACCGCCATCGCATCCTTTTATTTTTGTTATCCCGGGGCGATGACAGGGCTAACCGCCGAAGGTTATTCAAACGTGCACTTTATTGCCACTTTGATATGTGTTTGTAACTATTTTATGTTGTAAAAAAGGCAAAACTGTTTCCTTCTGTTAACCCTTGAACTGTCCCAGATGTTTTTTTCAACAACATTGGTCATGAGTCAAATGCGGTCTGAAGTTCGGTTGAGCAGACGGTGTCAATGCCAGTTCATATTGGCCATGATTTAGGGGAAACCTGAAAGGTTCTGATCTCAGAGTGTGGCATTACAAGCCCTGGTAGGTCAGTTTCAGCACCACATTACCACAACAAAGGCTAACTGTGATAGCATCTGTTTCATATCAAGGCTGCGCTGTCATGTGGCCGGCCCAAGGCTCACATTCTTTAAGGTGCTCCCAGTTTTGCAGAGACGACCACAAAATATTGATGCCGTTTATATGAGCCCGGTGCACTCTGGGTTGTTTAGACTGGCAGCGCACTCGTGTATAAAACAATGTTCCGTCATTTGAGAACTCTGCACAGCGCCTTTCTCGTGAGAGCCAGTCTACACCCACCATGAATACAGGGTGTCGAATGCAAACCACGTGGTCTGTGACAAAGAGGACTAGCTCAGTGCGGAACTCTTCATTCACTTAAATCTGATATTACATTAAAGTAATTTAATTACAGGAATGCTCTGGTTGTTTGCTTATGGAACACATGGAACAAATATATAGTTTACATACATCCAATATATTGGCCTATGTTTGATTTTTATTTTTTTTTTGTGATAATGGAAGGCTGTTTTGATAATATTTTAGTATTTATTAACTATGCATACAAATTGTATGAAGGTGTAACACTGATGTATTTGTGTAATAAGAAACTCATCTGAAATCTACTATACAGTATATTGTCATTTGTAATGAGAAATATTTTAAAGAGTATACAGAGATATATTGTAAAATATACCAATTATTGCCAATGGCATACAACTGAATATAACCAACACAATGTATAATTTAGCAACAATTACTATTAACATCTTTTAGGGGTGGCAGTCTATCAATAATGGTTATGAAACTAGGCTTATAACCTAAGGGTTTGAGATTTTATTTTCCCAGTTTAGGTGCTACCATTTTATGTTTAATCAATGTACTGAATTTCTTTAGTATATTAAGCTGCTCTGGATAGGTGTGTCTTCTAAACGCTATTAATGTATTGGAAAATATATTTGGAGTGCCTATATATCAAAATATATTATCCTATATATTGCAGTATATTTTTCCATTTTCATCTACTGTGAGAATGCCCTAGTTGTGTTCTGAGGCCATATGGCAGGAAACATTGTATCGACAGGCTTCCTGTCTGGCATTGTGTCATCCAAGTAATAATAGCATAGCCCTGCTCAGTCCCCTACGAGCTATGATTTGTTAGGGACCAAATGCCGTGCTGAGGTTATAGCTGTCCTATGATGATTTTTTTAGTATTTTCCCCATTTTGATTTTCTCACAGTTTTTGTTTATCTTTCACTATGTGAAGAATATTTTGTGCATGACAATGGGCAAAACATTAAAAATTATATATATATATATATTTTTTTTTATTAGTAATAAAAATAATTAGTTATTATTAGTAATTGGCAAAGAGAGGACAGGTGAGCACATTTACATTTCCACCCTAAAACTTGAAAAGCTTGCAGCTCGTAACCAGAATGATTTCCTGTTGTGACTAATCCCTAAGTGTAAGCTATAAATTTAGTTTAGTTTAGTTTCTTTTTTGCCAATAGGTCATTTAGGATTTGGAAATTTGCATTGTATTATAAAGGTATTTACTTCACCTAGGAAATGGCCATATACTGTACTATTACATTGTTGCTACATAATGGTGAACCTTTTGGTGGATCATATCAATGCTTATATTCAGTACGTTTACTTATGTTCAGTATATGAGTCACAGATATGGACAGTGTAACCCAAATTTGTCTCTGTTTTGCACGCCTTTCCAGATGGGCAAAATCACAAGAAATCACTAAGGAGGAAGTTGGATTCACTTTCTAAAGAAAGGAACAAAGACAAAGGTACTGTAAAAAACAAAGACAAAATGTTATTTATCACAGGTCATACATATTATATTATTGAGGGAAAGAGTAGGCTGTTGTGATTTGAGTTGTCAGGCGCCTATTGTAAAAAAGATTTTAGCTCAGGTTTTACCAAGATATAGCCTGGGTGCATTCTAGCAGGTAAAAAAAATAAATACATACTAATTATTACAAACATGTCCATCTCTAGAGAGCCAGTAGTCGAGTTTGTAGCATGCCTCAACAAATAGCGCTTTTTATTATTTGCGTTTATTTCACGTGCTTCATGTGTGCATCGAACCAGATTAAACCACCCGTGACCCGCATTAAACTAACATCACTCTGCAATACGATTCAACCTGCAATACCATTTGCCCCTGAGCACCTGCAAGATTGGCGCCTATGCAGTGAATAACAAGCAAATGAAAACTTTATAAAAATAAAACCCACGATCAAATGGAAATGTGATTTTATGTGACACTTACAGCGCGAGTAGGCTTACTGCTAGTGAGCATAGTTATGATAATTTCAGTCCTAACAAACGTCTGTAACTCCCAGCAGAAACTAGGAGACATCCAGTTGAAACAGTCTGTAATAAACTGCCAGCTTGTTCAGTGTAACAGTAGCTTATGTCCTACGATAAAAAATACCATAAAAACGGCAACATTTCTGCCAGTCTTTTCACCGTTTTCTTACAGTATAACCATCCCAACACACAAAATCTCTCATTTAAATATGGCGGTTTGCGGCTGGAGTAATTTGCATAATGACTCTTAGTTGATCACACGCAAAGTGTGAAATTATAGCGCATGCAAATAATTTGGCTGCGCCCGCAAAATAACACCCCTTATTTGGGATCTTAGTAAATCGGCCCCCTAGCGTGATAAAATATACACTGTAATTTGATACATAAGCAAAGTATTTTTAGCACAGCGAGGGATTACTTCTTGTTAAAATTCTTTCAAATGGCCCAACTGAACACAATCTCAATGTGGACTCGCTTACCCACAGGATGTTTTATTTACCATTGTTTTATTCTTTTTTATTCTTTTCAAATATTTTTTTTCACTTTAAGGAGATGACTTTTGCTGTTATTTTAGCACAGATTCTCAGAAAGGCCTCATGATATCAGGAGTGTTTTAATTTAATCATTTGTCCTGATTAAAGCCCAATCTGTTTTAGGAGTGATATGCAGTTGAAGTCGGAAGTTTACATACACTTAGGTTGAAGTCATTAAAACTCATTTTTAACCACTCCACAGATATCATGTTAGCAAACTATAGTGTTGTCAAGTCAGTTAGGATATCTACTATATACTGTTCCAGTGTAATTTACAGTTAAATCTAGTCCCACCCCCCAATTCCCATAGAGATCCATTCAAATGCAGAGACGTTATAGTATCACTTGTAAGAGTACCAGAAAATAAGATATCAAGAGTCTTTTGATGTTGTTGGGTCACAGACATCAGGAAGTCATGGCATGCAAAGCCAAAGGATATGCGACCAAATATAAAAAATTTAAAGGCACAGTCAACTTAGTGTATGTAAACTTCTGACCCACTGGAATTGTGATATAGTGAATTTAAAGTGAAATAATTGTCTGTAAACAATTGTTGGAAAAATTACTTGTGTCATGTCTAAGTAGATGTCCTAACTGACTTGCCAACACTATAGTTTGCTAACATGAAATCTCTGGAATGGTTAAAAATTAGTTTTAATGACTTCAACCTAAGTGTATGTAAACTTCCGACTTCAACTGTACTAAGGGCTTGAGAGTTGAGATAATCACGTGCAAATGGCACTTACTCGCAAAATTCCTCTTAGCTTAAGCTATTTGTGATTGGGATATTTGACTTATCTGCGGTTTTAAGTGTCTCTCCAGTATATACGCACGCGCGTGGGGGTGGAGATTGCTGAAAACGAGGCGTGTCTGCATGATAAGCGGATTCAGTGTTTTCACTTATTAATTTTTTTCCAGTTTATGTCTAGCGCCATCTTTTCTTCTACAGCATCTTTCGCATTAATGGATGTTAGATTGAGTACATGTTATATGATATTGGTCTTATTTTCTTGACCTAGCCGACTTGCAATTATCAAAGAGCTGTCATAAAAAGAAAAATATTTAAAAGTATGATTGGCTGTATATATGACACCATACAATTTAAAATACATGATTTCAATTTAATTATCTCTGGATTAACCCGTCCAGATCTACGGTGACCGCATTCATCTAACAGTGTATCAGTGGAAGTGTTTAAGGGAGAGGAGGCATGTCCGGCAAAGAAGGGAAAGCTATACAGACCAATATTATATGTTTTAGGATTAATTAGGAGTGTCTGGATCATTGCATTGACAGAGAGACAATTTTGTGTCAGCTAAGCTGCTCCAAAATGATTAGGAAGCACAAAGTGTATCGGTACTGGTTAAGTTACTCGTTAAGAAGACGTCACATATACTTAGTAATATTAACCACCGTACATAAATTTATTAAGTAAATCCTAAACAACTTATTTTCTGAGTGTGTGATGGGTATATCTCAGTCGTGAATATCTAGGAGTTATGATCAATTCATCAAGGCTATGATGCGACGTATCAATACATCCATCGCCTTCCCCACCACCCAAGAACAACTACGACACACAAAGGCAGGATTTTACAAGGGCACATGTACTTATTAAAGGCGCTGTCACTGACAGGTTGAAAATGCATACACCCACAAACATTTATTTCGTAGAAACCTGCCAGTCCAGGAGGCAGGTACAAGAAAAAGGCCATTAGAATATCATGTCCTGTACCCCCCCCCCCCACATCTTGAGATAACCACCAACTGTGGAGCACAAGTTAGAATACAGCGTAGATCACCCCACATAAAAGCCGTGCAGGAGAGGTATTTAAGCGCATGACTTAAGTTAGTCATATCTGAATCCGGCCCCAAGAATGCAGCACAAGTGGAGTTCAAGGGCCAGTAACATTGTCCACCCGTGGGCATGTAGTTGAATAAATTGACATTGTCCTGTGCGCAAAAAGAAACACCTCCCAATGGGCGATGTGAGTCTGGATACCTACGTAGAAAATGTGCGTAACTTTTACATGCGTGAAAAAAAAAAAAAAAAACACTTAAAGCAGATGCGAAAATCTGCTATGTCTGAATAGGGCCCTAGGTGCATGAAATGTACTAATAAGGTGTTCCATAAAAGCAGTCTGTTCCCTTCTCAACATCCAACATCTCCAAATGCGATGGAATGGACGTTACGATGTCTGGAGCATAGCTGGATGATTACGGTTGTTGGCTTTTCCAGTCGGACGACGGGTCGGGGGATTCCAGAGTAGCAGGCCAGGTTCTGCGGGCCCTTTCTTCCACGCACAGCTGGATTCTATTTTCGCACATGTCGGCTGGCCTGGCGTTTCTAAATCTATGTTGTACTCACTGGATCAGACATTCGGAATCGGAAAAAAATCCGGAAAATAGAGCATAACCCTTGTGAAAGGAATCTTGTGTACAGCAGTGTGTTGGAATGTGAGCTTCACATTCCTACATTGGTAGGACCATATTAACAAAAAAGACAGCGCTTATTTGCACATACAGCTGTGTTCTGTTTGCTCTAGCCATTTGATTATTTACATTTACATTACATTTATGTTACCATCCGTTCCACCTTTACTTTAACCCGGGCCGGCCAGCGGAGGATGGGCTTTCTAGTCAGGTTCCTCCCTCTTCCCATTGGGGAGTTTGTTGTCGCCACCTTTTGAGTCATTTTCTTCTCACTGGGGAGTTTTTACTTTGTGTCCTTTTTGGGGGTTCAGGCCTGGTTTTTGCCCAGTTTTCCTTCTGATTCTTTGTAAAGCGTCTTTGTGACAGTTCTCTGTAAAAAAAAGTGCTATACAAATTAAATTGAATTGAATTGTTGGGTCTACTTTTTTGTCACGGTTGTTTTACCATTAGACGACTCAGTGCTGTCTGAGTATTTTTGTGCATTTTATTCCATACAGAGTTGAAAGTGTATGGAAGAGGGTGCCAGGTAGTGTAGTAAAGGTATAGATCCTTGGGGTGCTGAAGTAAAGAATTGAAGCACTGCTAGATGGTGTCTAGTCTCTAGGTAAAGGAGATGAGCCTAGATGGGCTGAATGGTTTATTATTTTCATTAAGTATTCTAACATTCTTATGATTCTTATCCTTCTGATATGCTGAATTAGTGGTGAGAAGTCTGTTCTTGTCATGATATCATAGATATAGAACCATAGATGTGACATATGTCATAGTTAGTGGCACAATTTGTGAGACCATACCCATAGATATAGAACCATAGATGTGACATATGCCATAGTTAGTGGCACAGTCTTTGAGACCATACCCAGGTAAGATGGTGGCCAGTAACCATGGTTTTATATCTATGAGCCAATCATCAGCTATCTGGCTTCTGAGACCCGATTATGACATCACAGTGTGTTAGAGAGTGCATTACACTTAGGTTCCTATTATAGCTGTACCCAGGCAAGATGGCTGCCAAATTGTTCCATTTCAGAATTCCAAATTACTATTACATTACATGTTATGTCACATCTATGGTTCTATATCTATGCATGATATACTCTTACCTTCTTATGTTTCTTATCCTTCTATTGTGCAGACTTTGCATCTCTGGCCTTTGGCATACCGCTCTCACAGGTAATCGCCAACGATCGTGCGCACAAGCAGCGGCCAGACCCCCCGCAGGGGGAAAACCGGGACCTTTCCTCCGACCTGGTGTCATCCATCCTGCAGTTCACAACCAAGAGACCTAGCAAGGAACTTTCCAGCAGCAACTCGTCACTCGGTTCCACCCCAGAGATGCCCGAGGAGTGTGTCGTGCCTAACGCCCTCGAAACCACGCCCCGGGCACACAGACGGGTAGGATGGGAGGGTACCCCGGGTTAAAAAATTGTGAAGCTGCATTCCTTCCTTGTCCGCTTCACATGATCTACAGAGCATGAGGTAAAGCAGTGTGGCAGAAACTACACAGATGTGGCTCCTTCCTTGTCTGACCTATAAAGTAGGGCTGGGCGATATATCGCAATGATAATTGTCAATTGCAATAACGGCTGTTGCCAGCATGTGGGGTATTGCATTTCTTTTCGTCATTTTTTCTTTAATTATACCTGATGCAGTAGTGATCTAAACTTCAAAACCCGTGTGAAATTCTTCCCGTGAAAAAAAAAAGGTCATCACTGTCTACTGCGTGTTGATAAGACGGACAATCACAGAAAGGCGTTGCACCTGTCATGCGATTGACAAAAACACATCACATGATCACGTGAAAGCTTTACGACCTTGCTGCTGGTCGGCTGTCTTATCGACACTCAGTAGATATCAGCGGTGATGTTTTTTTCCGGAAGCATTTCACACGGCCTCTGAAGTTTGGATGTTTACTGCCGTATATTGGATATACTTAAAGAAAAAAAGAAAGGCGCCCCACACGGTGGCAACGGCCGTTATTGCATTCGATAATTATCGACGTTGTATATCGCCCAGCCCTACTATAAAGCATGGACAAGTGTAATCAATATGGAAGAAACCTCACCTGTCACTTTAGAACAGTGAATGAGCAAAGGGAGGGAGAGAAGACACTACTTCACAGTATGCAGGCAGGGCTCTCAATTCACAAACAGAAAGTATACTGTAGACGCCTTCATTTATGGATATACATTTGCCGCTGAAATATATTCACATTTTTGAACTAAGTCCATATATCAACAATAGATTCTAGTATATCCCATTTCTATATATCTATATTTACAAACATGTGTATAATTATGATAGTCTCGCTTCTTGAAATCCATGGGAAAAGCTGACCTGAAAACCTGAGATACAACACAGTTCATTGTGATAATGTGCATAAAGTAGCTTATTGTACACCACTGAATCTCCTAAACAAGACAGAAGAGACGGATGTATTGAGCTGCTTGCGTACATGACTGATGAGAGCAACCTTAAGAGGTTAGGTGCAGTGGGCCAGCAGTTGTAATGACTCTCCCACTCTTCGTTCTGTAATTGGCAGGGCGGGATGTCTGTGGACTCGATCACAGACCTGGACAACAGTCAGTCCCGCCTCTTGGAGGCGCTGCAGCTCTCTCTGCCCACGGGGAGCCAGAGCAAGAAGGAGAAACACCGGGACGAAAAGCTGAGCCTCAACCCCATCTACAGACTGGTTCCCCGGCTTGTGGACAGCTGCTGCCAGCACCTTGAGAAATATGGTACTTGTATTTTTCCAGTAAATTACTTTTATTTTATCGCTTTTTTATTTCTAAGCAAAACAAAAAATGGGAGTGCAGAAGGGAAGGGTAGGGGGATAGTGCATGTTTGATGACAGTAAAATTGGTACAGTGGGCTATTGGTACAGAATTTCATACATAGTAACGTTTCCAGCTAAAACAGCTGATAGTGTGCATTCCTTTTGAACTCAAATGAACTCTGTCAGTTACATAAACACTGTTCTTACTGTGTATATGCAACAAGAATCGCATCGATAGAAAACAATACTCAAAAATACGGTCAATCGAGCAAATGAAAGCGAATGCAATACTGAGTCCAACAGCGCTTTTACGTTATTCCAAAATCCATATTGCTCTTCGTCAAAGCCCTGTTGAGCGGCTGCCCTCTCCATACGTAGTCAGCCCAGAGTCCGCACTGTGCACTGGTAGACGAGCGGTGCATATTGACCTCTCACATGCCTGGGATGCCTTTTCTCGCCAAGGTTAATCAGACAGGCTAATATTTGGACTGACCCACAGTCAATGCCACAGGGGTGTGTGGTCAGGGTAGACACCTCCTGCTTTGTGTATTTTTATTACATTTCGTACGACCTTTAGTATTTTCGGCTTTGCGTATAGGTTTTTTGGTCATATAAATTCCAATAATGTGCACTAAGGAAGGCTCTGGGTAGGAAACTCCGTACCTTTCTGTCAGCTTTTCACACAGGGTATCCTTCTGTGTTCATAATTTTCTCTGCACTGAAAAAGCGTGAAGTCAGGTAAAGAATGCAGCGATGCTCCATGACTACCTTTGCCTACCCTGACCACAAGTCCCTGAACTGCAACACATAAAATATTGCAATGCATTGCACAGTGTCTCGTACATTTGCAAACCATTAAAATACCAAAGATTGCATCAGCGGGGATTCCAATCCAGTATTGCAAATTAAGCATTCCATACTATCTGTGTAACATTTAGGTTTTCATAGTTTCTTAAAATAATGTTCAATTAAACTTATATCAATTTGGATATTGGGCTTCCAGCAGCTGTCCAGTGGTCATGGAATATGTTTCCAATTCATACAAGATATTAATATATTTTGGCACTTACTGTTGCATTTTGCTCTAGTAAAATGTGACACATTTATGAATTTAAATAATGTGTTTCATCCTGGGCAGTTATTTGCGTTCTTGTTACCCTCTCATACACTTTTAAGGAAAAATTCACCACTCTTACTTCAATCTGTGTTGCTATTTAGGGAACCAAGCACTACAGGTGCTGGAACCATCTTGTTTTTTTTGTTTTTAACTATACTTTCTTTTTTCCCTTTGCACTTTAATAACTGTTATCTGGTAAGAGCCAAGCTTATCAAATTTTGTGAGCTTATTTGAACTCTTACTGAGCAGATAGGCCACGTGGTGGCACTGTAGTGCACATGACAAAATGTTTACATTCAAGGGACCAGCCCCCACGCCCCATTTGACTGAGAGCCCCCGTGCCATTAGAGTTACAGAACAGTAACATAGTTCCTTCTCCTCAAAGAATAAATTTGCCTCAAGAACCCATTAAGTCAGCTAAATTGGATTTTCATTTAGAATTTTCTGAAAAACCATTAAAATACCAAAATACCAGTTTTCATTGGTCTCAATTTCAAAGTCACTGAATTTTCAACGAGCGTAGCTTATCAGAAAAATGCTTACAAATTCTTAATAGGTCGATCTAAAGCGATTAAACCTGGTATACACTCACATCCAGACCCTAACACTAAAAATTCACTAGAAATCATGGCTGTATCACATCGGTCTCAATGTTGATTTAATGGTACTAGGCTACAGCAGGAACACGTGGAATTGGGAATTGCCGCTTGAAACTATACTCATGTTTATTGTGGTTTTAACAAAGTATAACTTGATTGGTTTATCACCGGTCACACTTTCCAAAACTAGTCTTTGGCCTTGCCATTGTAACATCAAGCTTTTCACCAACATCATACACAGTGAACACAGTGGACAAAGGAAAGCAAATCATGGAACTGGCTGTGGAATTATGTTTTCTGAGATCAGTTTTAAAAGATAGAAACGTCATATTAATGTGATTTCAAACGACAGAGGACACATAGCAATTGTGGTTTACAAATTCTAAAGATAATTACAAATAGCCAGTATACATATATTCTTTTTTACTACATTGGAGCAGGGTTTTTCCATCCTATGTCATCAGGATTAATTTGTCTAAATCTTGTGAGCGCTATCTTGTCAAGTAGGATATTACACCTACCGCAATATAGTCTGCAAACATGTAAAATATATGTCTTTACATTTTTGGGTGAATTTTTTTCAAGGCCAATCCGTGCCTTCTTTTGCCATTTCCTCTAGGCATACAGACAGTTGGGATTTTTCGAGTTGGGAGTTCGAAGAAACGGGTGAGGCGGGTAAGAGAAACAATTCTACTACAATATTTATTATCCTTTTTGGGGCTCTAAATCAACATTTTAGTATACTTAATTAAATACTCCTACAGGCAGGAGTTCATGAATCAATAAAAAAGGAGTTCGTAAATCAACAATGGCAGTATTAGTACTCTGTTATTCCAATTAAAATTAATTTTCAATAACAAAGTTATTTAACCAAGTAATAGCAGGCTCACAGGAAAGATTACCTCCTAGTCTTACACTGGTAGGGATACATAGAAAATAAAATGACCAGTAACCTAATGTAAATCCAGCAGGCTTTTAGCAACCTTCAGGTTCAGGTACAGTTTTCTGTCCTGTCATTTACAAGAGCTCTAGTGGATGATCTGAAGGTTTTTTAATCTTGGCCACTGTATACTCTTTATTTTGATGGTTCTCAAGTGCTGCATGTGTCTTTGTACTTTGCAAAATGTACTTCAGAGGAAGCACATACATTATTAGTTAATAACTGTATGGCGACAGATAAGCAGATTAACAGAAATGTAGGCCTACATCAAATTAAGATCTGTGTAGGCTGTTTCCAGACGCAACAGAGTTGTAAATCATACAAAAAAGAACCAAGTAGCCTGCATTGAAATACATACATGTATATAGAACAGACTGGTCATCCATCCTTGGTGTGGTTTGTGTTAGAGTAGTGTGTGTTATGAGATCCCGTTTGTGCGGGCTTACAGCTGCGTGAGGAGTTTGACAGGGGCACGGACGTCCGGTTGGACGAGGACCACAGTGTCCATGACGTGGCAGCCCTGCTGAAGGAGTTTCTGAGGGACATGCCCGACCCCCTGCTGACGAAAGAGCTGTACACAGCCTTCATCAACACTACGTGTAAGGAGACGCCTTCACGCGCCAAGGAGCAGGGTTAATGTCGGGCCACTACAGTGGAAGTCTCCTACTGTGGATCAATGTATGGAACAGCAGGCCAGGTCATTTAGCAGAGGCAGATACAGGGATATTCAAGTCCAGGCATGTCACAGTGAGCACTGCATAATCTCTAGACTGTTGGAAATGAAGAGCCTGGGTGGGCTGAATGTCCTGTTCACATCATTATGTGTCCTTATATTCTTAAGTTCTTACGTACTTGACATGCATTACAATACAAGTTGTCAAATAACACAGTTCCCTAAAGCATGTACCCAGGAATACTGCTGGAAACTAAAACTTCACACATTGCAAAAAATGTCTGTCTTAACAAGTGTTTTAATCTTGTAATGAGACTTAAAACAAGCTGATATTTTCCACTTTTGAGGGGAAAAAATATGATTTTAAGTTACTTTTTACTTGACAAGTGAAATTATCGTATCCCATTGGCAAATCTTGAAATGAGTAAAAATATCTCACCCCACTGGCAGACAGTTTGTTTTATTTAGTAAAAAAGTAACAGAAATAAGATTCTAAAGTCTAAATATGAGATTAAAATGCGTGTTAAGATTTTTAACAAACTATCTGCCAGTGGGGTGAGATATTTTTACTCATTTCAAGATTTGCCAATGGGATAAGATAATTTCACTTGTCAAGTAAAAAAGTTACTTAAAATCATATTTTTTTCCCCTCAAAAGCGGAAAATATTGGCTTGTTTTAAGTCTCATTACAAGACTAAAACACTTGTTAAGACAGACATTTTTTGCAGTGCACTTGCCATACATCACACATTCAGTGCTGCTGCTGCTGATGGAGAAAGAATAAATAAATATGTAAATACTATTGGTAAATGGGTGTGAGCTGTGATGTTTCTCTGCAGTGCTGGACTATGAGGAGCAGCAGAGCTCCTTGCAGCTCCTGATCTACCTGCTGCCGCCCTGCAATAGTGACACACTTCACCGGCTCCTGGAGTTCCTGTCCATAGTGGCCACACATGCCCACAACACCCGAGACAAAGACGGACAGGAGGTGAAACACACATCCAGTTTTTTCTGCGGCTTCGCCAACTGATACATAATTTTCTCATCATCCTACCATGGCCTTTTGTGACCCTGTATCCCAAAACTGCACATTAGCAAGCTGTTCATTGGCCTTGCTCTTTAATGGCTAGATTACAATGAATGACTCATGTCCATTTGCTGGAAACGCTGATAATTCTCTCTGTTTTCTAAAACCCCATATCCCCACTCAGGAAAATAACATATATTATAGTAATATGACCAATGTGATTATTTGTAACAGCGATCAGTCATGTGAACCCAAACAAGGCCTCCATTATTCGTCTTATCTGAACTCACTGGAGATGTGTGCGAGTGGTAGGTACAGTGGAAATTGTATTAAACAAGTATCACCTCTTCACAGTGATAAACAAGGTGTTCATGCTCTGGCGATTAGGAATATGACAGATACTCTTATCCAGAGCAGCTAACAAGAGTGCATACAAAAAAAAGTTAGGAAAAATGCTCAATTCAGGCTTTGTTGAATCCAAATCAGAACAACGTTAATTTTCAGTCCATGGTGGAAGATGGGCAGGGTCTCAGCTGTTCTTGTAGGAAACTCACTCCACCACTGTGGGCCAGAATGGGGCAACACTATGACTAAGTGAAGTTCGGGGGGGAAATCGTTAACCACGCTGCTACATCTTTTATAGAAATCATGCAGCTATCCTTTGCTTTGAAATGAACACCAATTCAGCGTGCTCCATGTGGTAGATCACCTAAACCTTTGACCCAAAGGAGGATTAAACAAACGCTGGTAAACCTTCAACACAAGAGAGACCAAATTCTTCCTACTTAAAGGCTGCAGTACACTGAATGGCCAGTGCAAACTTTTCTTTCCGAAGGGGCCCTCATAAGGGTTAACTTAGGAAATTTGGTTAACCTTTGACCCAAAGCTTTACATCTGTAGGTACTAGGTGTCACAACGATACAGTTCTCTCATTGGTTTGTTCAATACCAGGCAGCAGAATGAGTTGGGGTACGTCGACGTTGGAGCATCATACTGAATCTCCTTGCCGGTTGACTGCAACGTATCCAGTGTATGATTGCGGGGTCTTATGTGTGTTCGATGCCGTGTTTAGGTCACTGGAAACAAGATGACATCCTTGAATCTGGCCACCATCTTTGGGCCAAATCTCCTGCACAAGCAGAAAAGTTCAGATAAGGAGTTCTCAGTGCAGAGTTCAGCCCGGGCAGAGGAAAGCACAGCCATCATTGGTGTGGTTCAAAGGATGATCGACACATATGACACCCTCTTCATGGTAAGTTATTTTCTTAAGGGACAGATTCATAATGGGAAACCAGTTTTATTTTAAGAGCTGTTTGACTGATGTTATATATTTTGTATATTAGCTTGTATGAGTACTGTCATAATTACCAGTTTATCTACAGGAGTTTCTCACCTGCAATTCAGTCATCCCTCAGCACAAGGTCAATGGAGCCTTCTTGTCAGTCAATAATCACATTGTCCATCCTCAGTTATCAACATCAGTTTCCATTAATTAAACACAGATGATTGACAGAAATACTCCCATACTATCTAGTGCTGCTTTCCCTACATAAACCCACAGACATGTGGCAGACATTCCTATTGTGTTTATAGTGTAAAAAAAAATGTAAGCACCGGGAAGAAGATATAAAAAGTGCAACTGCTCATTTGGAAAATGTTCTTTTCCAGAACAACTTACAAAAGTTCAGTTTTGACAAGATAGCTTTGCATCCACATATTGCCAAGTAAAAAACTCTTGAGACAAGTTGCTACTGTCCACATAATTTGTGCTTAGGTTTTTGTAAAGGGTAAGTACAATCAGGGTAGGATAAGTAAGTGTTAGGGAAGTTTTCCTCTTGTAAGGCCTGTTCACACTGTCCTTAGCCCCAGGCTAAGAGCCTCCTTAGCCCCAGGCTAAGAGAGATTTTAGCCCAGGGCTAAGCGAGTGTTCACACTTGCACATTCTAAAGTGGGCTAGCACCAAACTTAGCCCTGGGCTAGCTGACCCAGCTCCGGAGCAGGGTTAGCACCGACTTTTCAGGGTTAGCCCCAGAAATCTCCCCAAACACAGTGCCAAAATAGCCAGTGTGAAACAGGGTCAGTGGCAGCGATTGTGACAATGCATAGAATTCTCACTGTCCAATCCAATAGTGTGGAAAGGACCTTAGCCCCGGGCTTAGGGGTGCAGTGTGAATCCTTAACCCAGGCTAACGCTTAGCCCAGGGTTAATAAATGCTTGTGTGAACACAGGATGAGCTAGCCCTGGGTTATCCTCAGCCTGGGGCTAAGGATAGCCCAGGGCTAACTACAGAGCAGTGTGAAAAGGCCTATTGAGGGTAGGTGCAGGACAGGTGAGTGCTTGGGCCCGGCGTTCTCTGAAGAGATGGGTCTTCAGTCTGCGGTGGAAGACGGTGCGCTGCTGTTCTGTTGTTCTGGCAGCAGCAACATGTACAGGAGAAAGGTTGGAATGTGGGATAGAGGACACTCTATTTTTTTCAATGCTGCTATTCAGCCATGCCTGTCGACTTTCTGCCCTGTGGCCAGTAATGTCATTGTGGAAAAAGTCACAAGGTTTAGAGTTGCTTCCAAAGTGTTTTCAAAATATGTGCAAATCAGTTTAGCTTTGCTTAGCTCTATTTTTGTTAACGGTTATCTTTTTTTTATTTTTTTATGTAATGTTTTAATATAATTGATTGTATAATTGAATATAATTATTTATATTTAATAATTAGATTTCACTTAATTGTTCTGTATGGACACTAGTGACTGGCAAACCTCTTGGTTTGGAATTACTGCAGTTCTAGCTGTTATTGTAGAAAGCCTTTCACCACACACCTTTTAGCCAGTACCAGAACTTGCAAGAGCAGTATGGACAAACAGAAAGCCTTAAAAAAGAGAACCTTTAACTTGGAAAAAGTCGATGCTATGGAATGGTGAAAGAACCACAAACAAGTAACGATGCACGATAAGAGCTGCATGCATGCACTGCATGATAAGAGCTGGATGCATGCACTGCACGATAAGAGCTGGATGCATGCACTGCACAATAAGAGCTGGATGCATGCGCTGCACAATAAGAGCTGGATGCATGCGCTGCACAATAAGAGCTGGATGCATGTGCTGCACAATACGAGCTGGATGCATGCGCTGCACAATAAGAGCTGGATGCATGCGCTACACAATAAGAGCTGGATGCATGCTCTGCACAATAAGAGCTGCATGCATGCGCTGCACAATAAGAGCTGCATGCATGCGCTGCACGATAAGAGCTGGATGCATGCGCTGCACGATAAGAGCTGAATGCATGCGCTGCACGATAAGAGCTGAATGCATGCACTGCACAATAAGAGCTGGATGCACGTGCTGCCCATTAAGAGCTGGATGCATGCTCTGCACGACAAGAGGTAGATGCATGCGCTGCACAATAAGAGCTGGATGCATGTGCTGCACAATAAGAGCTGCATGCATGCACTGCATGATAAGAGCTGAATGCATGCGCTGCATGATAAGAGCTGGATGCATGCATGCACGATAAGAGCTGAATGCATGCGCTGCACGATAAGAGCTGGATGCATGCGCTGCACGATAAGAGCTGAATGCATGCACTGCACAGTAAGAGCTGGATGCACGCGCTGCACATTAAGCGCTGGATGCATGTGCTGCACAATAAGAGCTGGATGCATGCACTGCATCATAAGAGCTGGATGCATGCGCTGCACGATAAGAGCTGGATGCATGCGCTGCACAATAAGAGCTGGATGCATGTGCTGCACAATAAGAGCTGGATGCATGCACTGCATGATAAGAGTTGAATGCATGCGCTGCACGATAAGAGCTGGATGCATGCGCTGCACAATAAGAGCTGGATGCATGCTCTGCACGACAAGAGGTAGATGCATGTGCTGCACAATAAGAGCTGGATGCATGTGCTGCACAATAAGAGCTGCATGCATGCACTGCATGATAAGAGCTGAATGCATGCGCTGCACGATAAGAGCTGGATGCATGCATGCACGATAAGAGCTGAATGCATGCACTGCACGATAAGAGCTGGATGCATGCGCTGCACGATAAGAGCTGAATGCATGCACTGCACAATAAGAGCTGGATGCACGCGCTGCACATTAAGCGCTGGATGCATGTGCTGCACAATAAGAGCTGGATGCATGCACTGCATCATAAGAGCTGGATGCATGCGCTGCACGATAAGAGCTGGATGCATGCGCTGCACAATAAGAGCTGGATGCATGTGCTGCACAATAAGAGCTGGATGCATGCACTGCATGATAAGAGCTGAATGCATGCGCTGCACGATAAGAGCTGGATGCATGCACTGCATATTGTCAAACATCAATTTATTAATTAATATTTTATGAGAGAAGGATGTTTGGTGTGCTCTTCTGTCTAAAGTCTTCTTCTTTGGGAAACTGTCCCCTCAATATCAGTAGGGGGAAAGATATTGAGGGGGCAATTAGACCCAATGCCCCTCTATAGTGTGTGCGTGTACAATACAAGAAAAACTATGATATGGGATATGTGATCCTGTAAAGCTGTACTATCTGCACATGAAACTTGAATTCTAAGCTCTCAATTTAGCAGATAGTATAATCATGACAGTTGCGCGTGTGTGTGTGTACGTGCTTGCTTGCGTGCGTGTGTGTCTGTCTGGCACATACAGGTACCCCCCCGACCTGCAAAATGAGGTGCTGATGAGTCTAATGGAGACCGACCCTGACGTGGTGGACTATCTGCTGAGGAGGAAGGATTCGCAGTGGCCGTGAGTTTGACTCAAATCATGTGCTCACTTAACACATTACGCTTAGCCATTAACGTCAAGGCGTTTTCTCATGAAAAGTGAATTTCTTTTACACATAATCCATTTTACAACTGGACATTTTGTTGAATTCAGGTTTAGGATCTTGCTGAAGTTGTGCAATGGCAGCGCCTCACCTTGGGAATGACACCTGCAGTCTCTGAGCTACAAGCCCAGTTCCCTACCGTTATGCTGCACTGCCTCCATAGAAGGATATTTCAATATAAGGCTGAAGGAAATTGTTAAAGTGATACTGCAGTCATACACTCTTTGAGAATGAGACCCTTGTACTACTAACTAGCTAGTTCAAGTTCAAATGTGAATTGCTTTGTATTACTGCTAACGTTAATATTATGACTTATATCGACACACCCTTTCACTCCTTGACTACTTGAATATTCATAATATGACTACGTGGCATAATCGTCATATGACCACACCTACTCATGAGTTCCAGTTCAAATTAAAGTGGTAAAAAAGGCCTTAGGAAAGGCTCTGCAGTATCTCTTTAAGGAGGAGGTTAAGGAAGTCTGTGAAACCCTTTTAAAACATCCAGATTGTCATGAGAAAGGAGCTCCCTGTCTTACGTTCAGTAACCATCATTTCAACATCAGTTAGAATATTGCAACTGATCTTGGAAAGATAGATTTCAGCCACTCTGAACCATGCAGTTGGAACAGTATACAAAAAAGACCTAAAATTAGACATGCTAATTCCAGTTGCTGATTTTACTTGCATAATTCATGACACAATTAAGTACTCTCCTGCTTTTAATCTCTGTTGTTGATTCCTGTTGACACCACTGTCTCACCCCTGTGCGTTATTATGTTAATTGTTCACTGTCTTTTCCTTGTAACTTTGTGTTTAATCTCAGGTCCCCTTTGTAAAAGAGATTTTCAATCTCTGGGGTGTTCCTGGTTAATAAAGGATAAATAAAGAAAATAAAAGAAGCCATTAGATCGCCCCCTGGTGCCATCCCATGCTATGTCTTCCATCCATCAACTTCAACTCCCGAAATCGCTGATTCATAATTATTGTTACTGTAAGAATGTGTTGTTCTATTGTTTTGGCAGACACTTGAATGTTTTTTTTTAAATTATCATAATTGTTTTTTTTACTACGTGTTGTGAACACAAATATACCATTTAATACTGACAACCCAGAGGCCAGTATGCTTTGACCTGCGTGGTGTTATATTCTTTAAAAATGATTGAATAATTAGATAACAGGTATAAATATTTATTAAATATTGATTTTATCACATATCATTTGGTTAGACAGCAGTTACGAAAGACAGCAAATAAATAAATAACCCCTTTGTGGTGATACACAAACACAAACCCTCCATTTTAAGTAATGTGTTTAACGGAGGGACTTCAGACTGTTTAACTGCCCTTTGGCATTGCCATGGGACTGCATCACACCACCCTGTCCTGGTTTATTTCTATACAACTGTACAGTCAGATCTGATTTATTTCTTGCCTAAACGAATAACCCCTAAGACTTTTTTAAAATAAGAATTTTTTCACCCCCGCCCCTTTCCTGCCCATTTGTCTGGCTCCTCCTCAGAAGCATGGACCTGCTCAATTCGGATGTACCTTTCTCGCTGGCTGAGAGGCACTCCTCCGGTGACCCCAACGAGGCCTACAGCGGAGAGCTTTCGCCGTACGATAACGACTCTTCGCTGTTGTCGAACGACTTTCTCCACGCAATGGCCGGGCGTGTCGAGGGCGGGGCCACGGAGTTAGGCTCCGCTCCGTGGACTGCCAAGGGTGAGCCACACTGACTGCTGTCTCCCGCCACAAGCCCGGCACACAATAAGGCCCCTACACATATACTCTCCACACTTTGTTTTTTACACCTTTACAAGTACCCTCCCAACATTGCTTGTCCTTTGGAGGCTTAATCACTCCGGGATATGGGAACCTAGCCAGGCAAACTCATGAAATCCCGCCTGTAACAAACCTATTTCGCCACCATTTGGACACATATCATGGCCAGGTAACTACACAGCCCAAAGTTTTACCAAAGTTCAGTTGTGTTTTTGGATAGAGGGTTGTCTTGTTCATAAAAAATATTTTTGCAAACGTTAGCTATTGTGAACCATCAGGTAATGTTCGATAGCAAAATAATCACGAGCTACCGAAATCGGTGACTAACTGGAAAATGCTTTATTGGCAAAATTCCACAATGAAAAAGATTCCCTTGTTTTAACTGAACTCCTGGAGCTGAAATTTTGAGTATAGCTATGCCAGTCTATAATCCTGCAAGTGCAGCTAGAAACATTGGTGGACGTTCACGACGGAGAAGCAGTGGTTTGGGGGTGTGTCTCTTTCTCTGTGGTCAGGGTCAACAGGTGTTAACTTTGCAACCATTGAGAAAGTTGCCTACTCCAGCCTTAAAAGCAAAAACAATAAACGATAATAACTGAGCTGAATAGTGTATCTTAAATGATCGCATTTTGGAACTCTGAAAAATGAATGCATGTGCCAGCACAGAAATAAAACCAGCTTACTTTATTTTTTATTATGGACATGGAAAAATGGCCAAAGCAAAAATAACAAATACAAAATTGGCACACCACTACATTTAAACCATTAACCCATAGAAGGAATAATTTTTCCCTTAATAACTCAATAGACCGCACTGATAAAAAGGGGTATTAGTTAATCCGGCTCTTTGACACTGTATGACTGGTGTGTAGGTGCAGAGTAATGAACAGCAGGCCTCTGATCTAGTTGAAATGGATGGAGACCAAAATACCTATGGAAATACTATTGCAACTGGCTAATTTACAAAGCTCTGAGCAGATGCTATTAAGCCAGGTAACATGCACACATCTGGCCTGTTTGGACAGGGGATACATCTCTTTCTGAACTTCCATCTTAATTTCTCAGTAGTTTCTCCTTAAAACATAAAGTGGAAGATGGGAGCTCTTTGTACCTTGGCACAAAATGCAGCTGTATACTTCAGTTCCTGTGGGGCTAGTATCTGATCTGACCAATGTGGGGATGTGGTTTTGGAAGTTGAATGGTTTATGTGAGTTAAGTAAATATCATTTGCTCACTGACACATTTTGGAATCCTACCAGGTAATCAGTCTGCGACCGATTGTCTTGCATCCAGAACAAAAAAACATAATTTCTTTTCACCCGTTTCTAATATATGGTTATAACAGGTTGTTCTCATCCAGAGTGTTCTCTTTTCATGAGTGTCTGTTGAGCTTTTATTAATAACAAAGATCCTGTTGGTCAGCATGTTTTGTTACCGTTTGATATCTCAGATGAACACACAGATGTCTGGGAGGCTTGGCATTCAATGCTGTGGTCAGAACGGAAAGATCCACCAAACACAGGTATGTGTATTTCCACGGTCAAGTCTGAAGATATACAGTTGAAGTCGGAAGTTTGCATACACAACTCATTTTTAACCGCTCCTCAGATTTCATGTTAGCAAACTAACACCCCCCAATTCCCATAGAGATCCATTCAAATGCAGAGACGTTATAGTATTGCTTGTAAGAGTACCAGAAAATAAGATATCAAGAGTCTTTTGATGTTGTTGGGTCACAGACATCAGGAAGTCATGGCATGCAAAGGATATGCGACCAAATATTAAAAATGTAAAGGCACAGTCAACTTAGTTGACTGACCCACTGGAATTGTGATATAGTGAATTAAAAGTGAAATAATCTGTCTGTAAACAATTGTTGGAAATATTACTAGTGTCATGCACAAAGTAGATATCCTAACTAACTTGCCAACACTATAGTTTGCTAACATGAAATCTGTGGAGTGGTTAAAAATTAGTTTTAATGACTTAAGTTTATGTAAACTTCAGACTTCAACTGTATATACCAATATGTTTCCTCCTCTTATGTGTCAACAGACAGTTTACTAGAACGATCAGAATCCAAAACTATTGTGAATTATTTTGAATCAGACACCTGGGCAAGATATGAATATGATATGAATATACGATTGATCTGAATGCTGTCACTGTGCCTTTGTTGTTAATGAAACTAGCTTTCTGAATACCTAAATATATACAAAGACTATCACTTTTTCTTCAGTTAAGACCTTGAATTTCCTATGAAGAGGAAATTATAACTTACAGATCTGGGGTCCCAAATCTTACCTAGAAAGGTCCCTGTGTGGGTGCCTGTTTTTGTTGTAGACCAGCACTACAAACACCCTGGGTTCATTGCAATCACTTGTGTTATCCGTCCTCGTCTCCTTGGTCCTCGCCTGACCCGGAAATTGATCGAGGTTCACCATCTTTATGGACATTTATGAACATTCTGCCATGTGGCGGATACACCCCTACACAAATCCAATTTTACAGTTCCTTTACATTTATCATAAAGCTCTTTAATCCATAATGACACTCGTTCTTTATGACTAACTAAAGCCACATTTATCATAAAGCGCTTTAATCCATAATGACACTCGTTCTGTATGACTAACTAAAGCCACATTTATTCATAAAGCGCTTTAATCCATAATGACACTTGTTCTTTATGACTAACTAAAGCCACATTTATTCATAAAGCTCTTTAATCCATAATGACACTCGTTCTTTATGACTAACTAAAGCCACATTTATTCATAAAGCTCTTTAACCCATAATGACACTCGTTCTGTATGACTAACTAAAGCCACATTTATTCATAAAGCTCTTTAATCCATAATGACACTCGTTCTGTATGACTAACTAAAGCCACATTTATTCATAAAGCTCTTTAATCCATAATGACACTCGTTCTGTATGACTAACTAAAGCCACATTTATTCATAAAGCTCTTTAATCCATAATGACACTCGTTCTGTATGACTAACTAAAGCCACATTTATTCATAAAGCTCTTTAATCCATAATGACACTCGTTCTGTATGACTAACTAAAGCCACATTTATTCATAAATCTCTTTAATCCATAATGACACTCGTTCTGTATGACTAACTTAAAGCCACATTTATTCATAAAGCTCTTTAATCCATAATGACACTCGTTCTTTATGACTAACTAAAGCCACATTTATTCATAAAGCTCTTTAATCCATAATGACACTCGTTCTGTATGACTAACTAAAGCCACATTTATTCATAAAGCTCTTTAATCCATAATGACACTCGTTCTTTATGACTAACTAAAGCCACATTTATTCATAAAGCTCTTGAATCCATAATGACACTCGTTCTGTATGACTAACTAAAGCCACATTTATTCATAAAGCTCTTTAATCCATAATGACACTCGTTCTGTATGACTAACTAAAGCCACATTTATTCATAAAGCTCTTTAATCCATAATGACACTCGTTCTGTATGACTAACTAAAGCCACATTTATTCATAAAACTCTTTAATCCATAATGACACTCGTTCTGTATGACTAACTAAAGCCACATTTATTCATAAAGCTCTTTAATCCATAATGACACTCGTTCTGTATGACTAACTAAAGCCACATTTATTCATAAAGCTCTTTAATCCATAATGACACTCGTTCTGTATGACTAACTAAAGCCACATTTATTCATAAAGCTCTTTAATCCATAATGACACTCGTTCTTTATGACTAACTAAAGCCACATTTATTCATAAAACAAGAGGCTAAAAGCATTATAGTGAAGCATAATATGACGCTGACGCTTGACTGAGCAAGGACGTTCCATTTGCCTAATGCATATTGCCTCGATTCCTCCGTCCTCGTATCTCATCCTTGCATCCTTTCTTCACATCCTCCGTTGGGCGGAGTTAAGGAGCGAGAAAAGGACGCAAGGAAAGGATGCAAGTGAAAATAAGTGATTCGAATGAACCCCCTGATTCAGGTGTTCTTTTCCCAGACTCCCATAGGACACTTTGTGACCAATCGGGAGACAGGAAGCCGCAGCGGATGCAGACCTCATTGGGCATGGCCAAGGGTGGGCCACAGACCCCAGTTGCTGGCGGTAACGGCAGCCCCCAGACAGAAAAAGGTCAAGATCGGCGAAACCTACATGCACTCCTTCCCCAGCGAAACAGCTACTCAGAATCTAGTTGTGCTGAGGACCTCCCCCAGGGGAGTGGCCTTCTAGACATCCAACCCTGTACGACCAAGCCTGCATTTAGGAGCAACGACACACCCCTTCTGCCACAGACAGGACATTCTACGATGCCCTCTGCCTCCACAACTCAAACGGGCCCCTTACAGTGCAGGGCTCCAGGCCCTGAGAAAGAGTCCACCCAGACTGCTGCTAGCTCTGCAGAGGCAAAAGGCCTAGTGAGCCCTGACTGGCAGGACTGGCAAAGGGAGAGGTGGCAAATCTGGCAACTATTGGACAACACAGACTCACTACCAGAGACATTAGTTTGAACTGGACTAACTCCAACCGCTCTGTCCCTCCCTCTGAGATAGTGCACCCTGTGCTTCTTGTGAGCAGATATTAAACAGATATCCTGTTTTTTTTTTTGTTGCCAAATTGTTTTATTTTGTGTTGTATAAGTTTTTTAATATTTTCTTTATTTTACATTTGTGCCATCAGCAATCATATATTTATGTCTGAGTGGTAATTTTTACATACCTCAAAAGAAACATAATTTGTAGAAAAATAGCTTGTAAATCACAGAAGCTTCCCACAAAGGAGGTCATTAAGCAAATACAGTCCATATCTGTAAATTGTAGTAAAATGAGTTCTGTGCATTCAGAAAAAGCCTTTCTTATATGCATATGAGTTGCAATAAAAGTTATTGTGATAATGTATGATAACTATTATATTGAAATATTATATTGTGCCTGGTAGTTTCACAGATTGCAACATGTATGTCAGCTACTTTATGTGAAGTATTGCCAGGAGAATTTATTTTCCCACAAAACACACACTTCTAGCTTATTGTGCGAAAATATTCTTGTTCAGTTTCATAATAATTTTACTGATGACATTCAATGAAAAATATACTTTTGCCTTTACCATTATACCTATCTGAAAAAAAAATTCCAAAGCTAATTCTCAAGTGCCAACAATCAGTGTGTTTTTGTATTATGTGACAAATCGCAAATTATGAATTTGTGTATGGACTTTCGGGAATTATAAATATTATGAGGAATGTAGTAATTTGAGCAGAGCTCAGCATTTGTTATGGTTTTGTAGTTTTTTGCTGTCATGGTTAAAATTTTATTTATTTACAACAAACTAAATATGAATACATTCATATTATATTCTGTGTATTGCAATGACTGCTTTGTTCTTTTGGAATTCATTGTTGTGACATTGTTTCTTTGGACACTCACTTGCCTATATCAGGAAAGCATTCTCAAAGACATTTACCAGGACATTCTAATGGATACTTACCCGTTTTATATACTGGACCCCATGCATAATCGTTCTACAATAAATTATTTTGTGTATTCTTCCCCTCTGTCACATACCTGTTTTCAAATATTACACTTTTTGGGGATAAACTCATCGCATTTGTTTTAATCTGTTATTTATAAACATTTTTAAGATTTATTTTTCAAGAATGGTCACACGATTTGATATAGACTTGAAGTACAAGCTGGGAATGGGAAAAGATTTTACTTTGCAACCAATTTTTTTTCTGTTCTAAATATGTGTATTTGTTTTGGTCTACTTTTTTCCTGAGGCCGCATTTTTCGTGTGGATTATTTTGGTGATTGTGTGTGGATTTTATGAGTCGTGTGTGTTGTGTTTTTCCCCTTTAACTTATAACACAATAATGGCGTGGAGGCAGAAGCTAACGTTTAGGTTGTTTACTGGAGTTAAAGGTCAGTTTTCACTACGTTCAACAATGTGCCGCCATCGCTCACAAAGACACAGGTTGTGAGAGAATCTATAAAGCACTCGTGTTAAAGCGCTTGTATTAAGCATTTTTGGGATCGGGCATAGACTGTTAAACATTAGCGTTTAACCATAATTTTGTGAACATACTGTTATAACAGTATACACCTTAGCACACTTGCCTTTATGTACTAAACGTTTTGCAGTGCATTACCTGAACATATGCTGCACACAGTTACTTTGCCGATATGCTCTGCATCTCCAATGTTATATGAAAA